>JBBBDQ010000407.1:2517500-2745000 GCA_037127315.1 Ascarosepion bandense
TACTATAGTTTTAGCAATTAACATATTTGATGTATTTGTTTGAACATTATTTTTAATCGATATTGAGTTGATATTCTGATTTTAATCAACCAATATATTTATATATTTATTTCTAACGGCCTGATTTTTTTCGATAAAATTTTATCACAAAAATATGTGTCATTTGGCACGATTCAAACCAATGTTGTTAGAGGTCGCAGGCTCGAATTCTGCTAAATGACACACATTTTCGTACAAAATCTCTCGTAAACAACAGAATGGTAGAAATGAATATATAAATATACAGTTTGCTTAAAAACAGAATATCTACTCAAATACGAGTATCGATTAAAAATAATGTTCATGCAAATAATTTCAATATGTTGGTTATTAAAACCATTTCGTTAATCGTCGGGATTTTCCGTAACATTGTAAGTTTACATTTGTTGACATTACGATACATTTAAGAGCAGAAATAGTTATTTGCAGAGAATCGAAAATTGTGTTATATAAGCTTGATTTGACTTCGTTTAGACTGTGGTATCATTTGTTGATACCATAGTCTAAGTTGATAGGGATCGCAGGTTCGAATCCTGCCGAATGTCACATATTTTCAGTACAAAATTTATCATAAATAATCAGGCCGGTAGAAATAAATATACTGTTTGATTAAAAACAGAATATCTACTCAAATACAAGTATCGATTAAAAATATTGTTTAATCAAATAAATGATACATACACACACACACACACACACACACATATATATATATTTATACTAGTCATCCACATACAAGCCTGTTTCGCTGTATCATAGCACATCAGTGTGCCTAGACACATCAACTTCCTTCTGGCCGGGATCGACACTCGACCGACTTGGTATCAGTCGGAGTCGCTACCTTCTAAGCCATAGGCGCATGGAATCAGAGTAGGCAAATATCGAGGTGAAGAGAAATAACAGGTTTAGAATCCTAAGTTCTGCGGCATTTACTTAAATAAATCGTATAGCATATTATAATTAAATTATTTTTTTTTATTTTACATTTATTTATTTTACATTGAGGCACGGAAGCTTCGGTTTCAGGCAATGTTGAATAATTGTGGTAAAAATGATTTACTTTTGAAAGTAGAAAACAATAAGTTTTATATATATATATATATATATATATATATATATATATATATATATATATATATATGATTGCAGACACATAAATATTGCCTGTAGTCTTAAGAAAGATATTAACTCAAAAGAAAAACAACACATAACGTTATAAGGTAATGAAAATCAATCTTGACAGTTGCAAAAATGTTGTGAAAAGGTCAGAAAACTTTTGTAACGGGAGTATGAACTTTTAAGCGTTAAGAACAAGAACAAAATTGTGCAAAAAATGTCACAAATACAGTTTTGTGAATAATAAGCATGACAGCTGAAATGAACATAAGGAAATGTTTGTAGTAACTGTTATTGCGAATCTAAAAAGAGGGGGAATATGTCAAATATTCAGATAATTGCTTAAAGACAGGAATTCAAACCGACAACACCCTCTGAGCAAACATTACATCGAGAAAAATTTAGGCAAAGAAGTTTATAAAAACTGATTGATCGATATTTATTTTCCTTGATGTGTCTAGTATCACATTGGATGGACTTTAAGGTTCGGCTTTTAAAATGCAAAATGATCCACAACGCAGAGATAGAATTCTGGCACAAAATGTAATCAGCAGCATTAAATCAAAAATATAACCCAGGTATATCAAAGACTAGCATCATAACCAGGCGTTGCCCGTGCAACTCAGAACATTTTAGAAGTAGGAGAAGATGCCTCTTTTTATTTTACATATTTTGTTTGAAAAAACACTTTTTTAAAATAAATATTTCTTTTGTTTCAAAATTACGGGGAGAAATATTCACATTTTTTGTTGACCAAAATAATTTTTAAAACGTCGGAAAAAATTGAATATCAAGGCTCATTTTTTTTTTCATAAAAAAATATTTTAGTCGCGTTTGACACGTGTGATTTGATTTCTGTGACGTAATTCAGCAACCATCTTAGATCTTAGATGTTTTACGGAGCAAATGTAAACAATCGGGTCCATTGGGCAAAAAGTGAGAAAGGGAAAATGGCTGAACTTAAACTCAAAAAGTATGTGTCGATCTGGCTTCCCTTTAGGTATTTGTTCATAGAAAAAAATGTAGGCGTGTATAGGGAGCAGTCACATACAGACTCACAGGCTGCCTTTTATATATATATATATAGATAGATAATCTATTTTTCCATCACTAAAAGTTTCACGCAATGGAGCCATCCTCCAACAGTTTAAAGAGGTCAAAGAGTTAAGGTCTGATAGACGATTCAATTTCGTCTCCTGTCGTCATTATCTTCTGGCTTCATGCTTTCCAGTCAACTTTGATCTCCAAAAATTTAAATGCAATGTCAATCGCTATATACTGCTGACCTTATTACTCATCTTTTGTTATCAAGTTTTAGTATTGCTTCTGTTTACTAATTTTTCCACAGCCAGTAATGCTTAGTGGTTTTAATGTTTTACTTAGGGCAAACACGATTAAAAAACAACACAACAAAAAAGCTTTTCTCCAGGTTTCTGCAACTGATCGTATATTGAAATACGTTGAACGAGTTTAGTCAGATTCAATTTAAATATCTGGAAATTATCTGAGATGATCATGAGCATAGAATAATATTTTTGTCAATTTACTCCTTATTTTTTAATTTTTTGTTAAACGTGGTTGGCCGGCGAGAGCAACTGTGATATACCGACCGAGCAAAAGCGAGGGACCGGATGTTTGCTCTATACCGATCAGAGGGAAAATGAACAAAACTCGTCGTTGCGCATCCGAGTTCGCGCAGATGTTCCGGTTGAAAAATAAAAATTAATCAAATTTCCATTTCGCGAGCCTACGCGAATTTTATTTACCAGACAATGGAAAGTCCAGAATCAAATAGAAGTGTGAAATTCAAAACGAGTTGCTTTTGATCAAAAAACGGGTATAAAAAGCGGAGACAGGCAGAGAGACGAATGCAATTAGTATCTCCATTGACCGAAGTGAAATGGCTTACTATGTTCGCCTCCCTTATCTCTTTACCTTCTTCACTGTCTCAAAAGTACTTACTGACCTAAGGAGCGACCACTTCAAAGACATTCCTCACATACCTCCGCTCCCCACATTCCTAAGCACTAATTATCTTTTTCAGTTCATTATATTTTCCATGAACACTTTAACCTCCGTTGGGCCTATATTCAAATATTGCTTTAATTGTAAAACATTAATTGATATGTGTATATATAAATGTTATTTTCTACTCAAATTGCCTTTTCCTGATTTTATAATCATTTTATGACTTATAGTGGGCTATCTACCACAAGGCCAAATTCCGTTAACCTGCAACAATATACAACTACCCTTCACTAGAACGGAATCCTACTACAACCAGAAAAAGAATAGATAAGCAACCCACTATACAACTTACATCGTGAACCGAAAAATGCCTGATCGAAATCTTGAAAACCACTTCTGGCTCACACATTCCGTAACGGCTTCCTCTTCGTACAGAGCGCATATCTTCCTGTCGCTTTTCCGCACATTTCTTGCGTTTAAAAAAAAAAGCATGAGGTTTCGATAATAGTCGTCTTGGTTAAGTATTTTCAGGGATATCCCAATCATTTAAAATAAAACTCGTAGCTACTTTGAAACTACGTGAAAGATTTAATATCTAATGATTGGGCATGAGGAGGGAATAGACTAAAGTTTACTACTTTTTAGAATGCCTGAAGTTTAGTTTCGACAAAAATCCAATATATATTTTCACAACAAAAATCCCATTAAGTTAAATTGTTAGAATACTCCCCACTCACACACATATAGATGCATAAACATATTTTCGTTAAAATCAACAGGCAAAAAAGAATTTATTAATTTTTTCATTATTTTTACATGTTTTCTTTTTTGCTAGATATCAGTCAGTTAAGTGCCATACGTGATACACGCTTGGGCGATCATGTCTCAAAAGAGACATGACTGACTGGGCACAAGATTATCCCGCAGTAGGTTGCCATTGCTTTCTGCGGTAGACTGGTTGCCGACCAAGGCTATAGAACCCAATCTGCCCTGCTATTTAACCCATAACTGGAAGGAACAGACGGATTAATACCTTTCCCAAGGGTATTTGCGCGTAAGTGAATACAATGGATTCAACTGGGAAGGAATATAAAAATGTTCTATAATTATTAACTTTCCAAGCGCTTTCAGCCACTCACACTGCCTATATATAATCACCCGACTATATATATATATATATATATATATATATATATATATACACACAAAATCATCCGCAGACAGTCTTGTTTTTCTGTGTCACAGTTCATCAGTATGGTAAAATATCCGGGTGCTTCTAGTCAGGTTTTGAAACCCGATCGATTTGATATCAGTCGGAAATTCTACCACTAACCTATGTAGACATATGTTCTTCTTATAATGTCTGTCTTGGATTTATCATCATCTTTGAAGTGACATATTACTACCAACGTTACTAAAAAAAAAAAAATTCACATTTCCACACATTCCTCATAAATTGTGTTGAATTACTTTCTACACAATGAAAACGAACTCTAGCCATTAGTATGAATTGTAGCTCTTCATCTAAACATATTTATAAATGTGTGTGTGTGTGTCTGTGTGTGTATCCGTTACCAATAGACTCCGAAATGGCTGAACCGATTTTCTTGAAAATTTACACAGTTTTGCTATAAGCGTCTGCGAGTGTTCTTAGCTAAGTTTTGTGTCGAGTTACCCCCGATAAATATCGAAATCGATAATCGAAAAAATCGGGTTATAGAAGGAGTGGTCCGATTTTAATCAAATTTGATACACTTATAGACAAAGACATAAGAAATGATATTCAGAAATTTCAAGGTTGCAGTTCTTATAGTAGTGCAGAAAATCGATAATATATATATATAAAAGGCAAGATGTTTGTGTGTGTGTCTGTTTATCTGCGTGTATATCCGTATTTTTCCAGCCCTTTTATTTTAGTTTTTACTTCGGGTTTGGCTCTAAGTAGGCATAATTGTTGTTCTTAGTCTCAGCCATGATACCATTTACTCAGAGGACTTATTTAGCCTTCAAAATTCAGTTTATTTGATATCGATACCAGGAAATCAAAATTTGACTTACATCCATTTATTTTTCTTTCAGTCTACGGTTTCGCTTTAACTGGAAACAACTATTGCTTTTTAGTCTTTAGTGGCAATTTCCAAAGAGTCTGGACTCCAGGACCATGGATTAGTTTTAAAGCATTCTTTGCACCCGAGCGACGCCGGTCTATACTGCTCGTTTATAAAAAAAATAAATCCTTTAAATGAAGTTACATATAACATATCACTCAATATGTCCCGGGCTTGACATATAGAGGGCGCAATTAATAAAACATCCATCTGACTTTTATGAAATACTAACCTTCAAATGGCACTTGACAAAATTTGGCCCAATCGGATTATTAGTTTACAAATTACACTTATTTAAGTGAAGGTACTGTTGAAAACTTTCAAAACAATGGAAAAATCTGAATTTCGTGTGTTGATAAAGCATTGACTTCTGATGGGAAATATACTGTTGAAGCAAAGTAAGTGTTATTCGGATTCTGCTCTGTCGGAAATAACGGTTAAAAGGTGGTATGCTGACTTTTAAGGCGTCTTACAGACACAAATGATACTGAACGCTTAGGTCGCCCAAAATTGGCTATTCTCCTGAAAACACCAAAGAAATCCACAAACTTGTTTTAGTCGATCATAAATTGAAGTTGCATGAGATAGCAGAGGACTTGAACATATCAGAAGGCAGTGTGACCACCATTTTGCATATACATTTGTCAATGAGAGAGCTCTCGATGAAAAAAAGAAAAAAAATCGTCGTCTATTCAGAGCGTTGTTTGCAACTATTTCAACGCAACAAGAACGAATTTTTGCGTAAATATGTGACAATGGATAAAACATGGATCCACCACTTCACGCCGGCGTCAAATCGGCAATCACTTGAGTAAACCAAAGCAGGTGAAAGCCGTCCAAAGCAACGAACGACGCAAACATCAGCCGGCAAGGATTTGGCTTCCGTATTTTGAGATGCACAACGTACTTTGTTCATAGACTACCTTGTGAAAAGAAGAACCATCAATAGCGAATATTATATCGTATCATTGGTGCCTTTAAAGGAAGAAATTGCAACGTTCTCTGACCTTTTCACAACTTTTTTCGCAAGACTGACTTAACTTAAAATATTGTGTGTTGTTTTTCTTTTGAGTTAATATCTTTCTTAAGACCTCAGGCAATAATCATATATCCGTAGTCTAAGCTATATATATATATAGTCATCCGCAGACAGATCTGTTTCGCTGTATCACAGCTCATCAGTACGGTTAGACATCCGATTGCTTTTAACCTCGGATTGAAACCCGACCGAATTGGCGTCAGTCGGCGATTCTACCTCTGAGCTATGGGCGCTCGGTAGAAGGGGGCAGACTTTTAGCGTATGATGTATCATACACCAGTAGCCAGAGTGCTTTAATTCATTACTGAATGAGCGATGCGTAGATGATAGAGTAGCTACTGTTTTTTCAAAGCCTACCATTCCTCCAGAGTGCTCAATCAGGGTGTGAGTGCGTAAATAGTCATCCGCAGACAGATCTGTTTCGCTGTATCACAGCTCATTGGTACGGTTAGACATCCGATTGCTTTTAACCCAGGATTGAAACCCGACCGAATATATATATATATATATATATATATATATATATATATATATATTGCCGAGTGGTTAGCACATTTGTTTACCGTCTATGAGCCCAGAGTTCTAATCACGCCTCAGTTGATATTTCAATAAAGGACATGTTTTCACCGGGTTATCGAATGTGCGCTGTGGTTTAATGGCCAACAGCACAAGGAATTGCAGAGTCGAGCTTGAATTCCAGTTGTGTTTATTACATGCACTTACTTGCTAATGCCCTTGAAAAATGTAAGAATCAATCTCTTCTTCATCCAGATATGGATTGAATATCAGGGTAGATTGGATCATATAGCCATGGTTGGCAACAAATCTTGTATCGCTGAAGTGAATACGATACTCAGCAAAAATGTGCTGTTTTATTATTAAGCACAATATCCGATGCTAAAGGCTACACACATAACAGTACAATAGTTACAATGACAGACAAGACAGAACATATAACACAGAAAGTAGGGATTTAAATCGCAATAGCTGCTGAAGTAATCAGTCTGATGACAAATGAATATTACGCCACGAGCGCTACTATTCTTTACTTTTCAGACCATGGAGCCATTCTCTCACTGAGAGTACTGCAGGGGTGTCAGCTACTCTACAACACAAATCTGCCATTGAAACTGTGGGGTCATCATCTATTTGATCTATTAAAAATCAAAAAAGTCGAAAGAGACATGATTGCTCAAGCGTGTATCACATATGGCATTGAACTGAATGACTGATTGGTTATAATATCGGTTTGGGGGTCACCCCAACGTGCAACAACTTTTGGAAACGCAAAACAACAATACAATGGTTTGATCAAATCCGTGGGAGGGGTACAATGTGGATTGAACTATTCGATGATCTTGCTAGCGCAAAGTCACAGGACATCGTGACTGAGGGTTTGAAGGTACTAATGTTGTTCAAAATGAGGATCATGACAAAGGTAAAGCGTTCTAACTTTGATAGTGACTGGGATTGACCACAAGCCATCGAGGTGTGTTCGGATAAACAAAATATCCAACGATTATATACACTACCGGCCAATCCAGTTTTAAAAAAGTGATGCATTTCATACTATTTTTAGTATTCATTGCCAAGTGGATAATTCTAAATGAAAATAAAATAGGTCTTTTGTTATTATTACTTTGCAAAATTTTGCAAGACAGCCAGGAAGCCTTTGCTTTGGTCAGTCAATAAGAAGGGGAGACTAGCATGGGGAAGAGAGCACAAAAACTGGAGACCAGAACAGTTCATTTGATGCACATGTTATTGTGCAGTATTAACAAAAGAACTATTCTATTTTCATGGAGAATTATAAACTTGGCAACAAATACTAAAAATAGTTTGAAATTCATTTTTTTAAAAACTGGGGTGGCCAAATAGTTATGGCCGGTAGTTTATATATATCTGTGTGTGTGTGTGTGAGTGTGTGTGTGTGTGTGTGTGTGTAAAGGTCAAACTCCAGAAGCGACAGTTTATTTCATTATACAACACAATCTCCAGGTCATATGTTTAGAGTTGTGCCAAAAACGCATTTTTTATTTAATTAAGCTACCCCTCATAGTGAGAATTTTAACACAAAAATATACATGTAACGAAACAAGATATTTTTGAAATACACACACACACACTCATATATATATATATATATATATATATATATATATATTGTATATAACACGCTTAAGTCCACCTTCCTCCACCGAGCGCCCATTGGTCAGAGGTATAATATCAATTCAGTCGGGTTTCAATCCTGGCTAGAAGCAATCGAATGTCTAACCGTACTCATGAGCTGTGATACAGCAAAACAGATCTGTCTGCGGAAAACTACTATATATATATATATATATATATATATATATATATATATATATATATAACTGTAAATTTATCTCTGAAAGCGTCTGGAAACACCCACCGAGTATAAACGCGCAGGGAAAAAAATGGAAACAAAAAAAAAAGAAACGAAATAAGCACTTGAACATTAGTCAAAGTACTAGTCGAAGGAAAAAAAAACCCGAGACGATTAACATAACACGTAAAGCGCTCAATACAATAGCAGAGCAAATTAAATAAATAAATAAGCAGCTAACGTAGAGCCAACGGACCTACCAAGGTTTCACCAAATGGATCGTCAGGGCCAACTTGCCGATCCATTTGGTGAAACCTTGGTAGTTCCGTTGGATCTAGGTTAGCTTCTTATATATATATATATATATATATATATATATATATATATAATTAACCACTCCCTTCTTTAGAATTTACGGTTATGAACTTACAAAAGCGTTGGCAGTCAGACAATATATATATACACGTTGGGAAATTAATATATATATATAACGGCGGGCGAAGCTAGAGCTGTTGCTCTGGATATCTCCAAAGTAATTGACAGTTTCTGCCACGCTGGCATTCTGCGTAAACTACAAGGGTATAGTATAACAGGACGCTTGTTTGATTTGATGTAACCGTTCCAATCAAACCATGTAATGAAAGTCATCATGAACGGGCATGCCACCAGATCCTATCCTACAAAACGCGGGTGTCCCCCAGAGCTATCCTATAGGTCCGACTCTTTTTCTAGTATTTATCAACGATCCCCTAATGTGATCAGTTCCCAATTGGAATTTACGCTGACGTTATTACCATTTACCCTCGCCTGAGTAAGAAACCTGCCGGGGTTGACAATGCTAACCTCGCTGTTACTCTTGCTCTTCAATTTGTGGTGGACTGTGGTAAGTAATGGCTTGTAAATTTGAATGCTTCCAAAACGAAACTGTTGTTCTTTAGTTACCATAGAAAATATCTCCTACCCCTATCAGAAAGGATTAAGCTAGTTTCCTAGAAAGCAATACTTCTCAGCCTCACACTCTCAGTGAACCTCAAGTGGAACAACTATATTAAATCAATCTACTGCTAGTAAGGTTGAGTCACTGTGTAAATAGGTTTCTCAAGTTCAGTAGCTTTTTTTCGCTCTTTCTAATATTTTATGGAATTTTCCATCATAAACTTTTATTTAAAGTAGTGTGAAACGTCAACATTATGTAAATACAAATTTTATTGTAAGCTTATGATGGACAAGAATGTATCATATGCAATATAGGTGAAGAATTCAACTAGAAATATTAAAAATAAATACAATACAAATCAGTCAGTTTAGTGACTGATTTGGGCGATCATGTCTCGTAAGTGGTATGAATGAATGGGCAAAAAATTATTCCGTAGTAGGTTGCCAATGCTTTCTGCGGTAGACTGGTTGCCGACCAAGGCTATAGAACCCAATCTGTCCTGTTATTTAACTCACAGCTAGAGAGGGAAGAGATGTATTATATTATTAAGTAGTAATTAGTGAGGGATCACCGTATTACTTCATAACAATATAAAACTGATCCCCCACTTTATGCCCAGTAGAAACCTTAATCATATTTTCAACTATTATATACAGTCAGTTAAGTGCCATACGTGATACACGCTTTGGGCGATCATGTCTCGAAAGAGACATGACTGACTGGGCAGAAGATTATCCCACAGTAGGTTGCCATTGCTTTCTGCGGTAGACTGGTTGTTGACCAAGGCTATAGAACCCAATCTGTCTTGTTATTTAACCCTCTAGGGCCATTCGTATCATATTTGATACAGTATGAAAACAAGCCTTGAAAGAAATATTTTCCTGAAAAATTTTTTAAGAGAAATATTTTATAAATTTCAAATGAAAGCAGTACTGACTGCTCAGTCAATGAATACCAAATGTTTCCTTATAGGGAAATACCAAATGTTTCCTTATAGGGAAATACTGTATCAAATATGATACGAATGGCCCTAGAGGGTTAAGGCTTCTACTGGGCATAAAGTGGGTGATCGGTTTTCTATTGTCATGAAGTAATAAACTGATCCCCCACTAATTACTACTTAATAATATAATAAAATGAAAACAAGCCTTGAAAGAAATATTTTCCTGAAAAATTTGTTTAGAGAAATATTTTATAAATTTCAAATGAAAGCAGTACTGACTGCTCAGTCAATGAATACCAAATGTTTCCTTATAGGGAAATACCAAATGTTTCCTTATAGGGAAATACTGTATCAAATATGATACGAATGGCCCTAGAGGGCTAACCCATAACTGGAGGGAAGAGACGGATTAATACGTTTCCTAATGGTCATCTCTTCTTAATTAAATCCAACAATGTTTTGCGCCAATTTTTAACTTCAACTTCAGATTTTTCTTGCTAACAATTTGAATAAATTTATCCCATACAGCATTATGGATCAAAAACTGTGAATTTTATGTTGTATTTTTTCGAGACTTAGCATGAAGCCAAACAGAACAAAAATTGGCACCAAAATCAATTACGACTGAATAGCGAGTTCAATTCTCACTGGGTACTGCACATAATCGATACTCTCAATAGATCAGTTACAACTGAAAAGTGAGTTTGGTCTTCTCTGGGTGCACGTATTTTCGGTCTTGTGACACATTTAAGATAAGGTTAGAAAAAGGGTACTGCGACGTGGAGTAATGTTTAGCAGACTTGTCTCGCTCGTTAAATTACAATTTAATTAGAATTTAATTACAACGACGAAATTACCAGATGCTCTACACTTTCGGCTTTGTACCATATCTAATCTCCGGTCAGAAAATTATTATAAAAATAAATATATATAGTCAGTCAATTGCCATACTTGAGCAATCATGTCACTTTATAAGCTTGGTCATTCATACCTCTTTCGAGATATGACTGACTAGTCAGAAGATTTTCACAGAGTAGGTTAAAGAGAAAGGATTACAAATAAACTGCAAGAAAACCGAATACATGGTCATCAGCAAAAAGAGCAGCCCAAAATGCCAAATACAGGTGGGGTATACTAGAATCAAAGCTGGTACAAAACTTTAAATACCTAACAGAAGACGGAATGTGCGACACAGAGATCCGAAGGCGAATTGGCATGGTGAAGGACGCGTTTCAGAAGATGAATAGAATATAAGAGCCAGGAATGAGAGCCGAGTTTGGATTCCTATCGAACTCATTTCATTTAGTTTCGTATCACTAACCTTGGGAAAGGTATTAATCCATCTCTTCTCCCTCCAGCTATGAGTTACATAGCAAGACAGATTGAGTTCTATAGCTCTAGTCTACCTCAGAACGAGTTGGCAATCTTCTTCTTCTTCTTCTTCTTCTTCTTCTTCTTCTATGAGCATTGTCCGTTCAGGACGTAGGCGATCATGGCTGTCCATGTCTCTCTTTCCCTGTTGGCTCTTAGCACGCTTTCTTCTTTTACACCAAACAACCCTTGTTCTGTCATCCACCTGATCAGGCTCTTTAAATATGTTATCCAATGCTAGCTCCTATCTCTTTTCCCCTCTAACTGGCCTGTTAGTATAAGGTTCTCCAAGCCCTCCTTTCTCATTAAATTAAGAGACGGGAAAATTTCTCTAGAAACAAAGAAAAGAGTACTGGGTTGCTATGTGATGCCAGTTCTTCAATATGGCAGTGAATGCTGGACAATATCATCAAAGATGAAGGAAAAATTTGAAGCAATTGAAATGTGGTCTTACATAAGGATGCTGCTGATATCATGGATTGAGCATGTGAGCAATGATGAGCTTTTGGAAAGGATGGAAACGAAAAGAATATTAATACTGAGCATCAGGAAGAGACAGCTGAAGTTTCTGGGACATGCAATGAGGAAGGAGGACTTGGGGAACCTGATACTAACAGGCCAGTTTGAGGGAAAAAGAGATAGAGGATAGTATCGGATAACATATTTAAAGGGCCTGAGCAGGTGGATGACAGAACAGGGGTTGTGTGGTGCAACAGAAGAAAGCGTGCCAGTAGGGAAAGGGAGACATGGAAAGCCATGATCGCTTACGTTCTTAAAGGACAAGGCACATAGAAGAAGAAGAAGATTGCCAATTCGTTCTGAGAAAGCTATAGAACCCAATCTGTCTTGCTATTTAACTCATAGCTGGAGGGAGAAGAGATGGATTAATACCTTTCCCAAGGTTAGTGATCAGTCAGTTAAGTGCCATGCGCGATACACGCTTGGGCGATCATGTCTCGAAAGAGACATGACTGACTGGGCAGAAGATTATCCCGCAGTAGGTTGCCATTGCTTTCTGCGGTAGACTGGTTGCCGACCAAGGCTATAGAACCCAATCTGTCCTATTATTTAACCCATAACTAGAGGGAAGAGATGGATTAATAACTTTCCCAAGGGTATTTGCGCGTAAGTGTATGCAAGGTTTTCAACTGAAATTTGAACTCGGTTCCCCAAGTTCTCGTTCCGAGCCGATATCCACTGCGCCACAACGCACATCCAGGTTAGTGATACAAAACTAAATAAAATGAGTTCGATAGGAATCCGAATTTGGCTCTCGTTCCGAGACTATATTCATTACACTGCAACGCACGCTAAATATATTATGCAATTAATAATACCAACGGCGACGCGAGGGGAAGTTACGTGAGGATGTGAGTTTTGAAAACCAACTTGGCACCTACCGATGTGACAAAGTAAACACAAAGTGCACACAGAGACGCCAACGTGTTAACACAAAAACAATACCACTTGCTAATGGATTATCAAAGGTGAAATCACTTAGAAGACATTGTAAAATTGATATTTCAAATATGCCCTTCAATAATAGGAAAATTAATTAAAAGAATAATTTTTACTTTTACTAACAACTGTTATATGGGGCATTACTTGAATTTTGATTTTAAATTATTACAGAATAATTTAAGAAAAAGACTAGGTAAGTGTTAATTAAAGTTATCTGGAAATTAAGATAATTTCATCATCTTATAATAGACTATCTATCTATCTATCTATCTATCTATCTATCTATCTATCTATCTATCTATCTATCTAGCATGTCATTGTCTGCTTCTATCACAATCGACATGGACCTTGTATCATTTTATTTCAGTAAGCATCTATCTATCTATCTATCTATCTATCTATCTATCTATCTATCTATCTCAGTCTGTTCAGATCTATCTTTCTAGCTATCAGTCTGTTCAGATCTATCTATCTATCTATCTATCTATCTATCTATCTATCTATCTATCTAAGTCTGTTCAGATCTATCTATCTATCTATCTATCTATCTATCTATCTATCTATCTCTGTTCAGATCTATCTTTCTAGCTATCAGTCTGTTCAGATCTATCTATCTATCTATCTATCTATCTCTGTTCAGATCTATCTTTCTAGCTATCAGTCTGTTCAGATCTATCTATCTATCTATCTATCTATCTATCTATCTATCTATCTATCTATCTATCTAGTTCAGTCAGGGAATAAATATCTATTTATCTATCTATCTATCTAGTTCAGTCAGGGAATAAATATCTATTTATCTATCTATCTATCTATTTCAGTCAGGGAATAAATATCTATCTATCTATCTATCTATCTAGCTAGCTAGCTAGTTATCATTTTGTTTCAGTAAGCGTCTATCTATCTATCTGTTTTTAAGCTGGGCATTCCGAAGTGGTGTAATGGTTAGCAAGCTTTTATCGCTAGAACTTGTTACGACCGAGTCGTGAGTATGATATGTACTGGTTGCCTCATACTTTCGGCCTTGTGCCACACCTATGCGGTGTTTTGAAAATTAGCTATCTTTGAGCTAATTTGCCTCATACATTTTCTTTTCGCAACTGCATATCTGTCTGCGACTGTTCATTATCTATTTCTGTAAAGCTCAGTCTATCTATCTATCTATCTATGTGTGAAATAATATACCTCAGATATTTTCTCTTTACAACTACCTATCATTAAGTCTGCACATGTTTAATTTATTCTTCAATTTTCTCAAACAGGAAAAAAAAAAAGTTTCTGAATGTCCGCAACTTGCCTTCATTCTCAATTTGCATATTAAAATCCGACAGTTTTTTTTTCATTTCTTTTCATTTGTTTATTTTTTTTTTTTTTCTCAATAGACTCGTTTTTTCTTTTTGAGAAATATACCCGGAGCAATCTTTTAAAGTGTCCCAGAATGTTTGCACCAGGCACGTATTTAAACAAAATAACCACTTGGTAGATACATTTTCGGGACACTATCTATAGAAAATACCAAATAAAGAACAAAATATATTGCAAAACAAAGATATGCCCCGAACGAGAAACCGGTCAATAAAAACTCTCATTATAACAAAACACGGGGCGAACAGAGAAAGTTAAGTAGCTAGCATCGCTCCAAGGCTAAAGTGCCTCTCACTCCCATTTTCATTTACAAGTATAGACATACGAACAGGCACCCGAATTTGTAGAAACCGCCCTCCAGTAAAAGGTTTTCTTTTCTCTCCCAGCTTGATTCGTTTCTGAAGGTCACTGCTTCTTTTTTTTTTATCCCGAACCCGGGTCTTTAAAAAGAAGGACGTTGGACTAGAGCGTGTACAAAGGCGTGTAGCTTTGGGACGATTAGAGAGTAAAGTAGATAGTCTCTTTCGATAGACGGGTGGGGGTCTGCTGATTGTGTTAACAAAGAAATTTTGAGGTGTAAGTAGCATCAGACCAACTGGATTGTTTTTCCCGCAACTGCTCAATGCGTTTTCAAATACGTGTGTGTGTTTTTGCGTTTAACAAAATATATGTGGTGTGTGAGTGGGTAACGGTGTTTGTGTCTGTTCTTAAGTCTTCAGAGGGTGTTTTTAGTACGTGTATCAATATGTTTGTGTATGTGCGTGTGTGTTTGAGAGAATAGAGGAATACACAGAATTTGGGGGAAATCTACATTAAGGAAATTTATATAAGATTGTCGCAAAGAGAAGGTGTGATAGATAGATAGATAGATAGATATATAGATAGATAGATAATGAACAACATATGATAGATAGATAGATAGATAGATAGATAGATATATATATAGATAGATAGATAGATAGATAGATAGATAGATAGATAGATAGATAGATAGATAATGTCAACGGACTGAGATAGCAAGCTAGATAGATAGATGTCAACAAACTGACATGGATGTGTAGATACATAGATGTCAACAAACTGAAAAAAGATAGGTAGCTAACGAGGTGAGAATAGGCTGGGATAGATAGATAGATAGATAGATAGATAGATAGATAGATAGATAGATAGAATGAGAATGAAAGATAGATAGATAGATAGATAGATAGATAGATAGATAGATATGAACAGAATGTGATAGATAGATAGATAGATAGATAGATAGATAGATAGATAGATAGATCTCTTCCTTCCCGTCGTCATATTAGTGCGGCAGCATTATTGGGGGTGAGAACTTGCGGTTTGTTCAATTATTCTTGGGTTGGAAGCTTTTCACAGCCAGTATTCTTATATGGCCGTGTGCTTCAGTATATCCGTGAACACGCAAATGTGGCAAATTGCGTCACTGATTCCTGTCGTGTTGTATCGTGACAATATGCAGATGTCTGTTATACTGTCTGAGAGAGTTTTTCATATTCACCGACAGATTAAATGGTGCCAAGAAATATGCTCTGAGTTTGGCAGTTATGACCTCGCATGCTAATGTCAATGGTGAGATTCTTCGGACCATAAGTTTCAATGTTGGATCTGTTAGCTGCTTGTAACTTAAATAGCACGGCTTTGACGGCGTGATGGTCAGTAGAGAGTTTCACGCTGATTACTGCTCCTGTGTCTACGAGAAAATAGTGTGTGTTTTTTCCATTATTAAAAGAAAAGCAGCATTGTATTATAAGAATGACTGAGTCCAGCACGGCTATCTATCTATCTATCTATCTATCTATCTATCTATCTATCTATCTATCTATCTCAGTCTGTTCATATCTATCTATCTATCTATCTATCTATCTATCTATCTATCTATCTATCTATCTATCTATTCTATATATTCTATCTATCTATCTATCTATCTATCTATCTATCTATCTATCTATCTATCTATCTCATTCTGTTTATATCTATCTATCTATCTATCTATCTATCTATCTCATTCTGTTTATATCTATCTATCTATCTATCTATCTATCTATCTATCTCATTCTGTTTATATCTATCTATCTATCTATCTATCTATCTATCTATCTATCTATCTATCTCATTCTCATTCTATTTCTATCTATCTATCTATCTATCTATCTATCTATCTATCTCATTCTGTTTATATCTATCTATCTATCTATCTATCTCATTCTTTTCATATCTATCTATCTATCTATCTATCTATCTATCTATCTATCTATCTCATTCTGTTCATATCTATCTATCTCATTCTGTTCATATCTATCTATCTATCTATCTATCTATCTATCTATCTATCTATCTCATTCGTTCGTATCTATCTATCTATCTCATTCGTTCGTATCTATCTATCTATCTATCTATCTCATTCTGTTCATATCTATCTATCCATCTATCTATCTATCTCATTCTGTTCATATCTATCTATCCATCTATCTATCTATCTCATTCTGTTCATATCTATCTATCCATCTATCTATCTATCTCATTCTGTTCATATCTATCTATCTATCTATCTATCTATCTATCTATCTATCTATCTATCTATCTCATTCTGTTCATATCTATCTATCCATCTATCTATCTATCTCATTCTGTTCATATCTATCTATCTATCTAATTCTGTTCATATATATATATATATATATATATAGCTATCATTCTGTTCATATCTATCTATCTATCTATCTATCTATCTCATTCTGTTCATATATATATATATATATATATATATATAGCTATCATTCTGTATCTATCTATCTATCTATCTATCTATCTATCTATCTATCTATCTATCTATCTATCTATCTAGTTAGCTAGCTATATCAGACTGTTATCACCTATCTATCTCTCTGTTTTTGTCAGTTCGTTGATATTTGCAAGTTTTTGCAATTCTTGTTTTGTTTCAGGAGGTTCGATGTAACCCGCATATATCCGGTTTGCTCTGTCTCTCCTGATTGTAACTGCATCTGAGCTCCCTTCTGTCTTGAACTGAATTTTTTGGGGTTTGTTGCATCTCTTGTAATTGCTTATGCCGGCCTGCTAACAACTTTTCAATGTGTTGTGTGTATGGATTGACAAGTCGGCGGGCTTGTGCAGTGAGTTATCTCCCTGAGTGTTTGTAGCAAAAATCACCGACTTCAACCGGTTTGTCTAGGAGTTTTCATCAAATATTGGTACAACTATCTGTGTCACAATCGTTGGTAGTCTGTCTATCCACAGAATATGGAGGGTGAATTCTGTCATGGTTTGTTGGTTTAAGCGGCTTCTCATAAAGCGTTGTAGACGAGGCGAATTCCTGTCGCCTCTACTGGGGTGTGCTAAACTTTCGCCGAGTAACTTTTCGTCGAAGCGTCCGATCCGGTTGATGATTGAACCTTTCACATGTTCTCTGGTCTGAAAAAAAATTCAAGTAAGTCCAGTACTTCGTCGACTAAGTTTAATGGCAAGGCTTTCATCACGTTGACAAACCTGGATCACTGGGAGGTGAGTCTCCGGGTGGTGAATATCGTTTCAAAAAACAATTTCTAAAACTTGACTTCGTTATATGGGGTTGTTGAAGTTTTGATTGATATTTCCGATGTAGTTTCGTTTGAAGCCATAACGGATAGTGATTTTGTTTAATATCAATTAATCGCTTTTTGTTGTGTCATTCGTGTCGTAGGTCAACAATTTGTTGCGAGTGAAATATTGGTCTACACATACTGAACGACGGAAAGTAACAACAAACAAGGCAAAGGCTTTCGTAAGAAAAATTATTGGCAAGTTTATATTTGTTAAAGAAAATACATAAAAAAAATATGGTTCAACGCACTAACAAAAAATAACTTTGCTAGCTCATAAAGAGGGTAAGAAAACAGTTATCTTGAGAAGGAGAGCGTTGTACTGGAAATTAGAGTATAGTGGTCGCTAGAGAACCTTGAAAAGGACAGTTTATTGCGTATTATTGCTGTTGATGGGGTGGCAGGAAAAGAAATCCGTTGGGTCAAGTTGGAGAAGTAAGCCTATTGAAAAGCTAGAGCGGGATGAGCTAAATGACTACTTGAGATGGCTGAAGAAAGAGGACCTGGATGCCTACTGGAGATGCCTGGAGCAGGAGGAGCTGAATGCCTCCTGGAGATGGCTGAAGCAGGAGGAGCTGGAAGCCTAATGGCGATGGCTGAAACAGGATTAGCTAGAGGCCTACTGGAGATGTTTGACGCAGGTGAACCTGGATGCCTACTGGAAATGGCTGAAGCTGGAGGAGCTAGATGCATACTGGAGATGGTTGGAGCTGAAGAGCTAGAAGACTTCTGGAGATGGGTGAAGCAGGAGGAGCTGGATGCCTACTGGCGATGGCTGAAGCAGGAGGAGCTAGTTGCCTACAGGAGATGGCTGACGCAAGAGGACCAAGTTGCCTACTGGAGATGGCTGAAGCAGTAGGAGCTGGATGCCTAATGGAGATAGCTGAAACAGGAGGAGTTAGTTGCCTACTGGAGATGGCTGAAGCAGGAAGAGCTAGTTGCATACTGGAGATGGCAGAAGCAGGAGGAAGTTAGTTGCCTACTGGAGATGGCTGAAGCATGAAGAGCTATTTGCTTACTGGAGATGGCTGAAGCAGGGGGAGCTAGTTGCCTACTGGAGATGACTGAAGCAGGAGGAGCTAGATGCCTACTGGAGATGGCCGAAGCAGGAGGAGCTAGATGCCTACTGGAGATGGCTGAAGCAGGAGGAGCTAGTTGCCTACTGGAGATGGTTGAAGCAGGAAGAGCTATTTGCCTACTGGAGATGGCTGAAGCAGGAGGAGCTAGATGCCTACTGTAGATGAAGCAGGAGGATACTCGGGCCATCGGTCAAAATTTGCCAAGTCACAGCATACGCAGGTTTACGCTTGTCTGTTGTTTTTCAGGCGTGTCTATAAATGGTACCTTGAATGAGACTAACACCGCCCAAGACGGAGTGCTAGCCTGTTTTTCTCGGGCAGGTTCTAATCCTTACACCGAGCCCCGATTGTGTCCTTCTCTGAACAAAGAAAGAGACATGACATACTTTTAAAGGCATAGCCGGGAATTGCTGATATTTACAATTGCCTCCACGCTATTGAGAACAGATATAACACAAGTTTGGGTTTAATGTCGAGTAGCTGAGCACGGACACTCGGGCCAATGGTCAAAATTTGACCAGCCTCCGAATTGCGCGAGGTCTAGTACAAAACTTATCCACTTTTCTCAATCGTCACTGTTCGTAGACGGAGCCTCGACTGAGTCTTTTCCTGCATGAAAACAGAGATATGACTTACATCCAACGGCATAGTACTTTGTTTTTGCTGCTTTTGAGGTCTTTTTTATATCCGGAATCAAACTTAAAACAACGCTGTTTTTTTTCGAGTGGGTTTAAAAATCATGTGGGATTACTAACAGGACACGATAATATCACATTTGGAATAGTTTTATATATATATATATATATATATATATATATATATATATATATATATATTATATAAATTATGCTTTAGAACATGTACATAATTTTTTCTAGATATGTCCTCTACAACCATCTGTTTGTTTCGACGTTGGGTGTCCAACGTATCATTAGGAGGAATAAGCAAGAACTGGAATCATCCGCTGTTTATATTTGGTTCATTGTTGTTGTGGGGTTGGTTGGCGACATATATAGAAAATTTATGTACATGTTCTAAAACATAATTTATAATAAATATTCACAGCTCTATACATCATATATCGAGCACTGTTATAATTAATGTTTTTGACGGTGGGAAAAAATCCTTTCTTCGTTCTGTACTCACTCGGATATATATATATATATATATATATATATATATATATATATATATATAATGTATCGATTTGAACATTATTGCAAGCAATACTCGTATTTGAGTAGATATTTTTATTTTTAATTAAACAATATATATATGTATATATAGCCTGATTATGGAATAAAACAAATGTAAATTATACATATTTTTTTTTGCTATTGAAGATTCTTTATATCCTGAATAAGACTTCCAGTTTTTTAGTTGGTTTAAAAAACATGTAATTGCCAATAGGATATGACAATGTCATATCTTATATATATATATATATATATATATATACCATTCTAAATAATGTGTTGAGTTTTCCTTTATAAATATCATATTGCGGCTTTTGTACAGATCTAAAACTTAATATTTTATTATTAATGCAGGTTTTATTGAATAATATAGACAAGTTTTGTCTATTAATTTTGTGTAGGATCCGTTCATACCGTCTGATATACTTGATGGTGATATCGTTGAAAGACAACAAAAAATCACAGTAAAAAAAAATCACAGTAATTGTTGATTTTTTTATCGGGTCTAAGCTTTCGGCTCACATAAGCCATTATCAAAGAGTAAATATTAACACACAGTAAACATAGAACATTTAAGCTATTAACAATAAAGAGAATTAAATTGAAAATACAAGTCCATCCCTACCTTGGCGGATGGCCGAAGACAGTGACAAAATAGTGGCGTTGTGGTCCCTGGTCTGATTACAGACATTTGAGTACGTTATTGGAAATATCAAAATTGATTGTATTCAAACCAGGTTTAAATTGTTTAATGTAGATTGCTCGGAGGATTTTTAGTTTCTGTTTATTATTTTCTTGTTTGAGTATGTACGTGTTATCAACGAGCGTTTTTCTCAGAATATATATATATATATATAGAGAGAGAGAGAGGGAGAGAGAGAGATTGATAGATTATATATATGATTTTATATGTATAAATATGTAAAAATGTAATAAGTGGTTAAAGTTTTGTTTAAATGCTGATTTATAATTATTATGTTATCATTTTTCATCATAATTCGATTTCTGCTATGGTAGCACTACCTACCAAGTGCGCGAGAAGACCTAAGGCAGGTATTGGTGCGTTGTTATGACTCCATTTCATGTTTTTCATATCTCCCTAACACCCCTATCTTTACATAGACAAAGTTCACCTTAAGAAGACAAATTCTTTTGTATATCTCTTAAGCACAGATTCCCAGAGATTCTTTCAATGTGTTGTTTTGTTCCATTTTTTATCATTCCAAGTGCACCTATTATCACTGGCACGATTCTTGTTTTCAGTTTCCACATTTTTTTCTATTTCAACTTCCAGGTGTTTATATTTTGAGAGTTTTCCGAATTCCTTGGTTGCTATGTTATAATCCGCTGGACAAGCCATATCAATTAATAGACAAGTTTTTTTCTTTCTTGTTTTTAACCAAAACATCTATTTGCTTCAATTTTTTGTCTCTGTAGATGGTGTAATCCCATATGTAACCGGTGCTGGGTGATGTACATACCAGTGCTTGTTTACATATTTTCCATAGTGTTTGCACATTGTCCAATGTAAATATTGCCCCACTATATCGTGACAATTTTTATATTCATTTGGGTCATTTACAGAACATACTGAGATTAGATGGTCTATTGTTTCTTGGCATTTCTTGCCAGCGATGTTTTATCTGTTTAAGATCTTTATCCTTGACTTTCTTTTTCATATTTTTTACCACAATATTTGGTTCTTGGCTTTCGTTTTGCTTTTCTACAAAATCTACTAAATGTAAATTTTGTTTGTATTTAATGCCTTCTTTCATTAATGAATATTTTTCCTTTCTGTTTTCATGTTGTTTGACTAATTGTATCATCCAGTCCTTTTTTTTATTTCTATGTATGTTAGTAAGCCAATAGTTGTTGTCTTGTCTGACAATTCTAGCTGAATAAGACCTCTCCCAACTTCTTTACGAGGTATGTATTGACGGTTTACATCAGCCTTTGAATGTTATGCTTAGAAAGAAGCTTTCTTGTTTATTAATCCATTCATCTGATGTCGTTTAGAGTCCAGTTCAAAATGTTGAAACTATATTGGATCACTGGGATGGCAAGGCTATTAATGGCCATAATTCTGTTCTGAGAATTTAATTCAGTTTTTAATATCAGTCGTAGCCTTCTATAGTACTCTTTACGTACTATTTCTTTCATTTTTTATTGTGAATTTTTTCACTCTCATTTGCACCTATGTATTTATAAGTTTCTTCTGGCTCTAAATCTTTTATTGTTACAGTAGGGGCTAAACTAACTGAGGATGTTTGTAGTAGTGATCTACGTAAAACTGTAGCTTTAGCATATTTATTCAAATTGAATGCCATTTCAATGTCTTCACTGAAGCATTTTACAGTTTGCAGAAGACCTTCCAGCTCATTATCATTCTTACATTATAACTTAAAGTCATCCATTATTTTCCTATTTTCTTTTGAGTTATTTTATAACCATATTCTGTCTTGTTAAGTTAACTGGTTAATGCTATTAATAATATGCAAAATACCATACTAGTGACGTACAATGCCGTTATACTCGAAGTAGAAATTGTCAACAGTGTATTCATATTGTTTCGACTCATTCAGTTTTCTTTTGTCTCGGAGAGGTTGAGGTCTTCCATTGTGAAAACTGAGCCTTCGTTTCAGAATCATAGTGATAGACCCACCATTCGACACATGTTATTACTGTTTTTTTAAAAAAAACTTTTCTGTGGTAAGGTGAAGCGAGCGCACTCTAGAAAATGTCCTATCAAGAGCAACTAGAAACAACGTAAGTGAGCGAGACCGTTGTAACTTAGTGCACATGCGCAACAGTGTTCACGGTCAATCCGTGCCGAGCTGCCTCACCCTTCCTACTTTAGCTCTTTTGAAATAGCAACAGTTCCGATACATTTTGATCAGACCTGGTACACGTGGATGAATCATCCTCATTCTATTTGTATTCCATTTGAAACTAGAAAATGAAATTTGGATATCTTTGTAAGAGTTGTTGCCTTGTGGGACAGACTTTTGACATGTTACCCCGATCGCGACTTAACCTCTTCAATTCTATGGTCAACCGTTATCTCTCCTCATATCGTATCCTCATAATACGCACGCATTATCTCCTCCTCTTGTGTTTGATCTACCTCATTCAGTAGTCATCTACTTTGAGTGACTATTAGGTCTTCCAAAAGATCAAAAGATTAATCTGTGTACGCCGTCATTTCCAGTGTGATATTGAGAGAGAACGTGTGTCTGAGGGGGTTTTCAATGAGTTACAGATTTTTTAATTATATTTTTGTGAAATGAATATATCCGCATTTAAAGAAAGAAATATGGTAGATTTATATATTTATTTGTTTTGTTTTTCTTTATATTCTCTTTTCTTGGCAAAAGAATCGAATGCTACCAATGAACGTATCAAAGAAATGTCATAAAATTCGGCATGGAATGCAAAATTACGATATAACGTAAATTGTAGAAACAGGAATAAAATGTTAGCTTAATTTAAGAAATTCCCCCAACCTTAAAAACAACCAAACTTAAATAAAATATTAGCAAATTAAGATGCACACAAAGAGTCATTTCAAAAGAAAAACAACCTATTGTCTCTAAAATAGAGAGCATTAATATATAACATAAAATAGAATTATTTTTTATCTAAACTTATTTATAAATGGAACTTTGTCTGTGTGTGTATGTGCGTGTGTCTGTGTATGTGAGTGCCCGTTACCTATAGACTCCGAAGCGGCTGAACCGATTTCTTGAAAATTTACACAGTTGTACTATAAGCTTCTGCGAGTGTTCTTAGCTAGGTGTTGTGTCGAGGTACCCCCGATAAATATCGAAAGTCGATAATCGAAAAAATCGGGTAATAGAAGGAGTGGTCCGATTTTAATCAAATTTCATGCACTCATAGACAAAGACATGAGAAACGATATTCAGAAGTTTTAATGTTGCAGTTCTTACAATAGCGCAGAAAATCGATAATATATATATATATATATATAAAAGGCAAGATATTTGTGTGTGTGTGTGTCTGTTTATCTGTTTGTATGTCTTTTTTACAAATCCACAATTTTTATCCGGTTCTCACCAAACTTCACACAAATATTCTTTAGGCTGAGCATGGATTAGTTTTAAAGATTTCATTACACCCGAGCAACGCCAGGCTATACTGCTAGTTTATAATAAACGGCAATTAATAGTAACTTTCATGACTGTAACTTTCATACATATTGTTTGCGTCTTTTGTCTATATTTAAACAGTACATATATATACAGTATTGTGCAAAAGTATTAGGACAAGAACTATTTTATCATTTATGAGACATATTGACAGAAAATAAACAATTCATTTAAAATGATTTTATTTGATTTACTCAACAAATGCTTTAACAAGAAAAATACTTGTTACAAAATAAATTGAATATTTAGTATAAATATTTTGCTTTGATCACAGCCTTCATTCTGTCAGGCATTGACATCACAAGCTTCTTCAATATATCTAGAGGCAAACTCAAAAGAACTCGATTTTAAGTGTTTTTATTAAATAATAGTAATATAATCTTGAAAAAATTTTAGGATATTCTACAAATCCACGGTTATTAGATATTTCGCACCTAAACAGACGCTCCTCAGACCTAAAATGATACAATTGTTAACTGCTTAGTTGCGAAATATCTATTGCTCATGGATTTGTAGAATATCCCCAAAACTTTTCAAGGTATATATATATATATATATATATATATATATATATATATATATATATATATATCAGAGTGAATACAGAACGAAGAATTTTTACAGCGTCCAAAACATTAATTTAAAACAGTGCTCAATATATAATATATAGAGCTGTGAATATTTATTATAAATTATATTTTAGAACATGTACATAATTTTTCTATATATAATCGCTACGAAGGTACGTTCGTTTCAGCCTTAATGCTTCATCAGGCGATGTGTAAAGTACTGGAAATCCTTTTCCTTTATATTTATTTAGTGTTGTTAGAGGTGTTGGCTGGGGTTTAGTGATAGGGTGATATGTCATTGACAGTTGAAATCTTTGGGGAGAGTTAGAGGTGTTGATGGGGGTTAGCTAGATAGGGGAATAAGTCTACTCTCCCCCTACACTAAACTCTACTTATTAAGCACTTATTACCTACGTTTATCTAGTAGCTAAACAACACTAACATTAAAATTTACCTCTTACATTAAATTTTACCACAAGCGGTGATATAATTAAAATTTGAAATTTAATAGAAAAAATCGGTTTCCTAGCTGTGATCTAATTAAGATTTAAAATTTAATTGAAAAAATCGACTTCCTGAATCCAAAATTATGATTAAATATACAAATTTAGATTATTTGCGAAAACCCTACTTATATAAAATAAATTATTATGTACTGAATACGCATCCCAACCCTAACCTGTTCCCATAAGAAATCCTAAAAGATATAGTCTAGTCACTAGCGATATATATAAATAAAACTTACACTCCCCACACCAAATTCTAAAGGTCAATCAGCAGTACTTGTTCCCTTACCACCTATCAGACACCACATACACAATTGACTAGATATATGAATAGAAATTAAAAATTAAGAATTTAATAGAAAAAACGGTTTCCAAACTATGATCTAATTAATAGCTAATAATTAAAAATTTAATAGAAAAAATATATGCCCCAAATCCAAAGTTAAGATTAAATATACAAACTTACATTAATTATAAAGATTCTGCTTAAATAAAAATATCCGCGCTAACCACTACCGGCTCTTCTAAGAAATCCATAAGGATATAGTCTAGTCACTAGATAATAAAAACTTACAAGGTTAAATCTGTCGAGAATTCAAAGGCTCATTAATCAACCACTTAAAAACACCCTCTCCAAAAATTCGAACGGTCATAGACTTATTCCCCTATCACTAAGCCTCACCAACACCTCTAACAAAACAAAATAAATATAAGGAAAGAGGATTTCCATTACTTTACACACCGCCTGATGAGACATTGAAGTTTCAATGTCGAAACAAACGTACCTTTGTAGCGGATATATATAGAATAATTATGTACATCTTCTAAAATATAATTTATAGTAAATATTCACAGCTCTATATATTATATATCGAGCACTGTTTTAAATTAATATTTTGGACGTTGTAAGTATTCTTTCTTCGTTCTGTATTCACTGGGATATATATATATATATATATATATATATATATATATGTGTGTGTGTGTGTGTGTGTGTGTGTGTGTGTGTGTGTGTGTGTGTGTGTGTGTGCACGCAGAAGGTTACATAGTGGAAAGTGATAAGAAAGAGAGGTTAGTTATAGGAATTGTCGGGAGGAGGGTGATAAACGGATGAGGATACCGAGGATGGGGGTTGGGTAGATGGGAAGAGTGTTCGAGAGAATGGATGCAATTTATAAGAGGTGTCTATTGACCTTACATTTAAATTCTTGGAGATTGTAGCTATCGGGGAAGCAAATATATGGACGGGAATTCCACAGGCGGGAAATGTTCATCAGAGCAGAAGCCGTGAAAATATTTATAGAAGAGTCACAAGGAAGACACATCACGCCGGTGAGAGTGTGACTGCAGCCGGGCTGCCAAGTCGGTATCGATCACATTACAGATTCACCGTTGTATTCTGTCAAGAACGCCGAGAAGAATAGCAGGGGCACCCGACCAAGTGTGGTAACAGTATTCAGTACACGGGATGATGGCAGATTTATATATATTCAGGATGGACTCAGACGGGAAAGACTTCCGGGCCCTGCACAAAGAACCGACTTTCATAGCAGCAGATTTAGCAATGGATTCGATATAGTCATTCCATGTTGTGTTTTACTCTTAGGGAGGCTAGCATGTTCCATGCTAATGGGAGGTAGGAGCGATTGTCTATGATGTTTAATTGATAGCAGCTTCGTTGTGGAAGCACTAAAATTTACGAGCAACTTCTTACCCCAGTCCATCACGGATTGGAGGTCGTTCTCAGGTTCGCTTTGTCACCTACACCAGATCTTTGATAGAGGCGAAAGTAAACTGTGGTGTCGTCGGCGTACATACCTACTTAGGATCTTATAGCATCGGAAAGATCGTTAATGTAGATCAGAAAGAACGTAGGCCCTAGAACAGAGCCTTGAGGGACACCTGCGTTCGTATGTTATTTTTGGGAGGCATGTTCGATTAATACTACCTTAAATCTGCGATTATAGAGGAATAAATGGATTAGGTCAAACAAATGTCCAGTTATACCATAGCTCCGTAGTTTGCGTAGAAGGCCAACATGCCAGACACTGTCGAACGCTTTGGAAATATCCAATGCAACGGTTTGAGCTTCGCGATTCTTGTCAAGAGCCTGGCATATATACTCAGTGATGGTCGTTTAGCATTTCTGCAGTAGACCTGGTGAAACGGAAACCATACTGTTTGTTCGAGAGGAGCCTGTGAGCTGTGAGATGCTGAACCACCTCAGCGTTTATAATGGCTTCGAACATTTTGCTAAAGATTGGAAGGAGGCTGATAGGGCGGTAATTAGCGGGGTCCGAGGGTTCTCCAGTATTTTTAAATATAGGAACTACAGAGGAAGACTTCCAACAGGCAGGAAAGTAGGAAGTAGATAGGCAGTAATTGTAGAGCTTAGAGAGGACAGAGGAGAGATCAGGGGCACATTTCTTCGAGACTATGATTGGAATTCTGTCCCCTTCACTCGCTTTGTGTGGATCAAGTTTTGAGATTATGCTCGAGACCAGCAAGGGGGTAATGTGGACGTCATTCAGTCGAGCCTCAGTTCTAGTTGGGAAGTCGGGTGTAGATACTCAAGACGAATCCAGTCTCAAATTGGTGGAGAATCTGCAAACAAAGCATTCAGCCTTGTCTGCTGAGGAGGTGAGGAGCTCAAATTTATTGATAGAGGAGATATTGAGGTTTTACTCTTGTTAAGCACGCTTTTACAGAATCGCCAGATTAATATACTTATTACTAGAGTTTATCATAAAAACATGTTTCGCTACACAAGTGCTATTATATTTTGGTGCTATATTCAGTAGTATAGCAAAAATGTTTTATAAACTCTAATAATAAATATATTACTACAAATATTGCTCTAGTACTTATCGAGCACTCTAAAAATGTAATTGCTACGAACTATGGAATGCCATTTCATTAGATATCACTACTACTACTACTTTACCTATATATATATATATATATATATATACAAATATAGAGTGAGTACATGAGTGACAATGAAACACATGTCCTTCATGTGTTCATCATCACAAGTCGGGGAAGAGCACAGATTGAAACCGTCACTACACAACTTAATCTGTATACTTTTCTTTTCTCTCTACCCATATTGGAGCACTCTAGCTATAGCGCGTGTTTATACGCGCTAAAAAGCCTGCCTTCTTCTACTGGACGCTCGTGGCCTACCGCTCATTCGATTATGAATTGAAGCACTCTAGCTATTGGGCGTGTTTATACGCGCTAAAAAGCCTGCCTTCTTCTACTGGACGCTCGTGGCCTAGGGGTAGAATCGCCGACTGACTCCAATGCGGTCAGGTTCCAATCCTGGGTTAGGAAGCTACCGGTGTCCAAGCCGTACTGATAATCTGTAATACAGCGAAACGCATCTGTCTGCGGATGACTATATATATATATATATATATATATATATATAGGTAAAGAGGACCCAAGGTTTTACGCTTTTGAGTTCCCTGGCATTTATTTTTTTATAAACAGTGCTCAATGCAGTAAATATTGTAGAGCATAATATAATCATATAATTATGGATTAAAAGTACATTGCAACACGGAAATTTCTATGTTTCGAGATATAATCTCGTCATCATGCAATGTTAGATGTTGGTTGTGAAAATGATTTACATGTAAATCATTTTAACAATCAATATCCAACATTGGCTGATGACGAGATTCTCTCTCTAAACTTAGAAATTTCCGTGTCACAGAGAGAGAGAGAGAGAGAGAGAGAAAGAAAGAGGGAGAGATAAACAAACAGAGGCAGAAAATTTGAGAGATAAATAGATATTAACTGGTGAAATTACGCTTGGCCAATTATTTTAGCCAACGTTATTTCTTACCGGTATATTTTCATCTTATTCTCTTTTGGCTGAATTCGTCTTATATATATTTTTTAAAGAATCATGTGTAAAACAAATAAGTACGTCGAAAATATTTGGCGTAAGTAATCTTGTACAATCGATGAATATCTCTAGAATATAACATTAAAATCTGCATTGATTTCACGAGGCAAAAGAAAACAAAATAAAAATAACGAAATCCATAAACAAAAAAATGTAAAATGTAAAATTTTAATTATATAATCATCTCCCATACACGCAGGCAAGCACACAACTATCTCTACAAGCAGTACCCAGATGCTTATAAAATCAGGAAAGTCACTTCACTACGCAAAAACCTTGGGATCCATGAAAATAATTTTCTTTTTTTCTCTGATTTTCTTTTTCCATATGATTACTTCCATCTACAACCTGACAAGCCAAAAACCTCAAGATTGATGCCCTGAGAGGGAATGCCGGGATATACATTTACGGTTTTAATATCCCAAAATATACTTCCGTTTCGTTGACAAGTTCCCCGAGCGAGTGAAAAGTAATTAAATATTTTCAACAGTAGCCGATAGAAGAAGAAAACAACAACATTACGAAGGAGAATTAACAGGTTTAATACCAGCATCATCATATACAATACAGATTTTGAACTTTTCAGAAATAAAAATAATATTATTATTATTATTACTAATCGTGATAACAAGAAGAAGAAGAAAAAGGAGAAGAAAAGAAGAGGAAAGGCAACAAATAGAAAAGAAAAAAGAGGGAAGGAATGGATGATTAGCACAATGAGCGAAATAAAATGAGAATATAGAATGAAGAAGACGAAAAAGAAGGAAACAGAAATAAAGGAATGAAAGAAACAGTAAAACTATAACCAAAAGAAAATGAAAATATAGAATGAAAAAATTTAAAAAAAGACGAAAGAAGAAAAAGAAAGGAAGAATAAAGCTATAAGTGAAAGAAAAAGATGATGTAGATTGAAAAAAATGAAAAATGAAGAAGTAAAAGAATTGTTGAATAAAATTATATGAGAAAGAAAATTAGACAGTAGAATGAAGAAGAGAAAATGAAAAATAAATAACGAGAAGAAAATGAATGAAGGAGAAAAACTATGAACAAAAGAAATTAAAATTATAGAATGACGAAGATGAGAAAAAATAGTAAAAAAAAGAAGAGAAAAATTATAAGTGAAAGAACATAAAAACGTAAAATGAAGAAGAAGGCAAAAAAGAAGAAGAAAGAAGAAGAGTAAAAAAGAAAAGGAATAAAGGAATTATAAGCAAAATAAAATGAGAACGTAGAATGAAAAAGATGAAAAAAATACGACAAAAGAAAAAATAAGAAAATTATTGGAAAGTAAAATATAAACAAATAGAGAATGAAAAATGGGGAAAAAATAAGAGAAAAAAGACGAAAGAAGATAAATAAAAAATAATAGTAGAGTAAAAATATAAGCTAAAGAGAATGTGAATGTAGAAAAGGAAAAAGAAAAAAGAAAGAAGAATAAAGAGAGAAAGCAGAAAAAGCAGAACAAAAAGATGAAAAAGAAAATGAATGAACGAATAAAACTATGAATGAAAGTGAATGAGAATGTGCGTTGTGGTGGAACAGGATATCGGCTCGGAACGAGTTCGAATTCCGGTTGAATTCATTCCATTCACTTAAGCGCAAATACCATTGGAAAAGGTATTAATCCTTCTCTTTTCTCCAAGAAATAAAGAAAATGAGAACGTAGAAGGAAAAACAAGAAAATAAAAATCAAAAGAAAAGAAAAAGAATGAAAGAATAAAACTATAACAGAATGAGAATATAGAATGAAGAAGAAAACAAAAATTCGGCAGAGGATATAAATGAAACAAATGAAAGAGTAAAGCTTCAAGAGAAAGAAGATGAGAATGAAAAATGAAGACGAAAAGAAGATCAAAAATAAGAAGAAACGAATTCTAAGAGTAAAAATATAAAAGAAAGAAAATGGGAAGATAGAATGGAGACAAAAAAGACGAGAGAAGAAAAAAGTATGGAAAAATAAAACTATTAATCAAAGAGAATGAGAATATGGAATGAAGATGAAGACAACAAAAACAAAAAACAAATAGAAAGATAAATATAGACTTATGAAAAATGAAAATATAAGCCAAAGGGAAAGAGAAAGAAGAACAAAAAAAAGGACTAATAAAGAAGAAGAGGAAAAAGACAATGAATAGATATGTAAAACTATAAGCGAAAGAGAATGAGAAATTAGAATGAAGAAGAAGGCGAAAGAAGAAGAAGAAGGAACGAAAAACGAAACGAAAGAGTAAAACTATAAGCAAAATAGAAAGAGAAATAGAATAATAACGAAGAAGAAGAAGAAGGAAAAGACGAAAAAAGGAAGGAATGAAAGAGAACAACTATCTGTTGAAGAGAATGAGAATATAAAATGAAGAATACGGAAAACAAATAACTAAAGAAGAAAAAGTGTGAAAGAGTAAAATGTAAGTCAAAGTGAATGAGAGTGTAGAATAAAAAAGAAAAAGAAAATAAATATGCGAATGAAACAATAAACGAAAGAGAATCCGAAGAGAGAATGAAGATGAGGAAAAAGAATTCGGAAGAAGAAGAAAATGAATGAAGGAGTAAAATTAGAAGTGAAAGAAAATGGAAATGTAAAATGAAGAAGACAAAAGAGAAGACAGAAATCGCAAAAGAATGAAAAGTATAACTATAAACGAAAGACAAAGAGAATGTAGAACGAAAAATAATAAGAAGAAAAAATAAGAAGAAAAGAAATGTAAGAGAACCACTACGAGTGAAAGAAAATGAAAACATATAATAAAGAAGAAGAAATAAACTAAAGTAGAAATGAAGAAAACGAAATTGAAGAGTAAAATTATAACCCAAAAAGAATGAGAATGTAGAATGAAGAATGAAGAAGGTGTACAAAAAGACGACAAAAGAAGAAGAAAGAAATAATATAGGAAAACTTTTATTGTTTTACTCTTCTATTCCTATTCTGCTTTTTATATTTCTACTTTGCCTTTGGGTCGTCTGCTTCTTTATTCAGCGTTATCATTTTTTCACTTATAGTTTTACACAACCATTCCTTTTTTTGTTGAAGTTGTTGTTCTTGTTGCTCTTTTTTCTTGTTCTACTTCTTTTGTCTATTTCTTTTTCCACTTCTTCTTCATTCTCTATTCTAAATGTCTTTCTTTTATCCTTTGATTTTTCCATGCTTCACTTTTCTTCTTTTCATTTTCTTCTTGCGACTATTTCCGTCCTCTACTACAGTCTACATTCCTATTCTCTTTTGCTTACAGTTTTAATTGACCATTCCTTTTCTTCTTCCCCTTCTTCTTCTTCTTCTTCTTCTTCATTCTAGATTTTCATTCTCTTCTACCTATAGCTTTCCATGACCATGCCTTTTCTTCTTCTTCATTCTACATTCTCATTCTCTTTCGCTTATAATTTTACTTGACCATTCCTTTTTCTTCTTCTACTTCTTCATTCCCTTCTTCTTCATTCTAGATTTTCATTCTCTTCTACCTATAGTTTTCCATGACCATACTTTTTCTTCTTCTTCATTCTACATTCCCATTCTCTTTCGCTTATAAATTTAATTGACCATTCCTTTTCTTCTTCTACTTCTTCGTCCCCTTCTTCTTCATTCTAGATTTTCATTCTCTTCTACCTATAGTTTTCCATGACCATGCCTTTTCTTCTTCTTCATTCTAATTTCTCATTCTTTTTCGCTTATAATTTTACTTGACCATTCCTTTTTCTTCTTCTACTTCTTCTTCATTATCTTCTTCATTCTACATTCTTATTCTCTTTCTCCTATAGTTACATGTCCATATCTCGTCTTCTTCTTCTTCTACTTCTTCTTCTTCATTCTCATTCGCTTTCGTTATTAGTTTTACATGACCATTTCTTTCTTCATCTTCTTCATTCTAATTTTTTTCGCTTATATTTTTACATGACCATTCTTCTTCTTGTCCTTCCACTTCTTGTCCTTCTTCATTCTATATTCTTATTATTCTTCAGCTATAATTTTACATAACCATTCCTTTTTTTCTTTTTCTTCTTCTTCTTCTTCATTTTACATCCTCATTCTCTTTCGCTCATAGTTTACATGGCCTTTCATTTTCTTCTTCTTCGCTCTACATTCTCTTTTTCTTTTTCTTTTTCTTTTCCTAATAGTTTTACTTGTCCATTTCTTTTTATTCCTTATCTTCTTCTTTATCCTTTTTTGCGTTTTCTTCATTCTGAATCTTCATTTTCTTTCGCTTATAATTTTACTCTTACATTCCTTTTTACTTTTCTTCTTCAAAGACGAAAAAACAAAAGAAGAATAGAAGGACAGAAATCGCACAGTAAAATTAAAAGCGAAAATGAAAGAGAATATAGAATGAAGAAGAAAACAAAAATTCGGCAAAGGATAAAAATGAAACAAATGAAAGAGTAAAGCTTCAAGAGAAAGAAGATGAGAATGAAAAAACGAATTCTAAGAGTAAAAATATAAAAGAAAGAAAATGGGAAGATAGAATGGAGACAAAAAAACGAGAGAAGAAAAAAAGAAGAAAAAAAGTATGGAAAAATAAAACTATTAATCAAAGAGAATGAGAATATGGAATGAAGATGAAGACAAAAAAAAAACAAAGATAGATATAGATTTATGAAAAATTAAAATATAAGCCGAAGGGAAAGAGAAAGAACAAAGAAAAAGAAAAAAGGACTAATGAAGAAGAAGAAGAAGACAATGAATAGATGTGTAAAACTATAAGCGAGAGAGAATGAGAATATAGAATGAAGAAGAAGGCGAAAGAAGAAGAAGGAAAAAAACGAAATGAAAGAGTAAAACTATAAGCAAAATAGAAAGAGAAATAGAATAATGACGAAGAAGAAGAAGAAGAAGAAGAATGAAAAGACGCAAAAAAGAAAAAGACAAAGGAAAGAATGAAAGAGAACAACTATCTGCTGAAGAAAATAGGAATATTGAATGAAGAAGAAAAAGGAGAAATAGAAGATGAAGAAGACGAAAATATAGCAGTAGAGAAAGAAGAAAAAAAGCAAATGAAAGAAATCGAAAAAAAGCAAATGAAAGAAATGAGAATGTAGAAGGAATTAGTTAGTTAAGTGTCATACGTGATACACGCTTGGGTGATCATGTCTCTTGAAAGAAACATGACTGACAGGGCAGATGATTATCCCGCAGTAGGTTGCAATTGCTTTACGTAGTACAAAAAAAGATTAGATGAACACGACAACGAAAAAGAAGAAAACAAAAAAGAAGAAAAGCAGAAAGAAGGAATGAAATAATAAAAAGTAAAGGGAATAAAGAAAAAACAAGTTTTTATTCCCTTTACTTTCTTCTTCGACATATCTAAGAAGGGAAGATGGTGGTGTCTAATTGTAACAGGCAATCAATGCAAAATCTCGCAAAAGTATTAATACGAAACTCGTGAGATAAAGAAAACGATATTTCAATACGACGGAGAAGGGATCTGGGGGAAAGCGAAATCAGTATTTAAAACGACTCCTATTGACAAATTTAATTAAGTCTAACGTAGAGAAAATACCGCCATATATAAATAAATGATATTCCAATGAATTTCCCAAAATATTCATCTCCTCTTATGTGCCGTGTTCCTTCAGGACGTGAACTAACATGATTTCCCATAATTTTCGATTATTTGTAACGAGTATGTCGTTTTCCAGAAGAATGCTGAGGATACCATGAACGGGGCACGTGATTAACGACGAGGTGTTGGAAAGAATGGAAACGAGGCGAAAACTCATACTTAACAAAAGGAAGAGAAAGATGAGGTTTCTGGGACATGCATTGAGGAAGGAGGGCCTAGGGAATTTAATATTCACAGGACGGATAGAAGAAGAACTGAAACAGCGAAAAATAGTGCGAGATCTGCTTGATAAGCCAGAGAAAATGGATTGCGGAGATATCAAGAGAAAAATATTGAGAGGAACAAGAGATGGAGTCAAGTGAAAGTCCATAATCACCTACGTCCTGAAGAAACACAGCACATGAAAAAAGAAGAAGCTATGTCTGGCTGTTCACCTCCTACACTATTTTCTACCCCTTTTGCCATCAATGTATCCTGTGGGTGTCAATATTTTAAAGCATTCTTTCTTCAATATATTTCATAAAATATTCAACTGTCTCGTTCTGATTTCACATACAAGTATCATCATATTTCAATTTCCTTCAGACTTCCATATTGCTGAGATGGTCAGAACATTTTCTTTTCAATCATTTCACCCCAAGCAAGGCATTTTACTGCCACTGATGCGCAGGGGGTTACACAGGGGAAAGTGCTGAGAAATAGGGGTTAGTTATAGGAAATGTCAGAAAGTGCGTAATAGACGGATGAGAATACTAGTTTAATGTGGGTGGAGTGGATAGAGAATGGATGCGAGTTAGTGAGATAGGAGATATCTATTGACCTTACATTTAAATTCTAGGAGATTGTAGCAGTCGGGGAAGCAAGTATATGGAAGGAAATTTCACAGGCGCGAAATGCGAGAAAAGAAGCTGTTAGAATAGAAATTGCGGTTACATTTTATCGGCTTCACTGTAAAAAGGGTGGGTCCTAGTTGCTAATTTAGTAGTTCGTGTAAATTCATGCTTATGATGCAACAGTAAGCTAAGTTCATTGGAGCAGAAGACGTAAAAGTATTTGTAGAAGAGGCACAGGGAAGCCACGTCTCGCCGTTGAGATAGCGACTGCAGCCGGGTTGCCAAGTCGGTATTGATCACATTACAGATTGTCCGTTGGATTTTGTCCAGAACCCCGAGGTGAATAGCAGGGGCACCCGAATAGATGGTAAATACACGGGCGAATGGTATTCTCAGCATTAATCTGTAAAAACCTATGTTATTTATAACTAGCGGAACCCGTGGAATTTCCACGGAAGAATAACTATGATTTCCTAGAAAAACTTTTACTCCGTCATGCTACAAATTGTAGTAACGTTTTTAAACATAATAGTATTGGATAATAAAATAACGAAAACACAGATTGGAATTTTATTAAAATATCTATAAAAGTAATGTCCATAGAAGCTACTTTACTGTAATTTTATATTTTATTAAGCGGCGTATGCACAGACCATAACCAAAATACTGTACGCTATTTTGTGAGAGATTTTGAAAGAAAATTCTTTTTTATTATCACTGAAAAATCATGGCCCCTGTGTCCATCGTAAACAGAAAAAAACACCTGAGTAATGGCTAAGAAATTTCCTTATTAGGTTGCGGGATACGACAACAAACCTACCTATTTTTACTATATTGTACAGTACACACACATATACACACACACACAATTACTGCGTAAGCTGCTACTGATACGGTAATGCTATCGGCTCTTTCCTCCTATTCTCTCACACTTTACTACCTTTCCGTTTGGAAAAGGTGAGAGGAAAGCTGAGGAGAGTAGCCACTAAAAATATAGAGGGGAAGGAAAAGCTCGTATAGAGTAAGTGGAGTAAGGGACGGAGGAACTAAGTAACTAAATAACTAAGGAAGGAACAAGCAGAATTATTATACGATATATTGATATTACATCGTTAGTTAAAGCACATTCTTCCTGGGGATACCAATGGTACAACAATTTAAATACCTGAGAAGTTTTCTAACAGAGAACAGAGACAAGGAAATTCCAAGGCGTATTGGCATGGCCAAGGATGCATTCTAGAAGTGGAGTAGAGTATTGAGAGACAAAAAAATTCGCTGGAAAGAAAGAAGAGAATACTGGGGATGTGCATTGTGGTGGAGCCGATATCGCCTCGGAACGAGAAATCGGGGACACGAGTTCGAATTCCAGTTGAATCCTTTGCATTCACTCACGCGCAAATACCCTTGGGAAACGTATTAATCCATCTCTTCCCTCCAGTTATGGGTTAAATAATAGGACAAATTGGGTTCTATAGTCTTGGCTAGCAACCAGTCTACCGTAGAAAGTAATGGTAACCTACTGCGGGATAATTTTCTACCCAGTCAGTCACGTCTCTTTCGAGTCATGATCTCCATAGAGTGTATCACGTATGGCACTTAACTGACTGACTAAATATAATAGTTAAAAGCTTCTACTGGGCATAAATTGGGGGTCAGTTTTATAATATTATGAATTAATAAACTGATCCCCCACTAATTACTACTTAATAAAATAATCCATCTCTTCCCTCTCTGCCCATGAGTCGAATAATAGGACAGATTGCGTTCCATAGCCATGGTTGCCAATCAGTCTACCGCAGAAAGCAATGGCAACCTACTGCGGGATAATCTTTCGCCCAGTCAGCCATGTATCTTTCTAGACATGATTGCCCAAGCGTGTATTACGTATGGTGATTTAACTGATAGGATTGTTAGTTGATACCTGTTATTCAGCGAATGCTGGACAATCGCATCAAAGATGATAGAAAAATATGAAGCAATGTGAATGTGCTTCTACAGAAGGATGCTGAGAATACCATGGACGGTCGAAGGGAAGTGAGCGACGACGTTGTAACTTTGTGTGTATACGAAACAGAGGTCAGTCTGCAGAAATCTAGATCATCAGTAAGTTTGCTAGCAAACACACTGATTATCTATATATCTATATATCTCAGCCTGTTCATCAATCTTTCTCTCTCTCCCTCTATAAATATATATTTGTCATCCACATACAAGCCTCTTTTGTTGTATCACAGTTCATCAGTGTGTCTAGACATCTACTTGCTTCTGGCCGTGACCGAATCTCGACCGATTTGGTGTCAGTCGGCGTCTCTATTCCTTAAGCAATAGGCACATGGAATCAGAGAAGGGAAATTTTAGCGTGTTATATATAAGCGGTGTATACACACGCCAGTCACCGGAAGAACTCAATTCATTAATGAAGAGTAACGCGTATATCATAGAAGTGGTATCTGTTTTTTTTAATTTTCCCTCTCCAGGGGGCTCAATCGTAATGAGAGCATAATATATTTGTCAGCAACATAAAAGCCTGTTTCGCTGTATCACAGCTCATCAGTATAGCTAGACATCTACTTGTTTCTGGCCGTGATCGAAACTCGACCGATTTGGTGTCAGTCGGAGTCTCTACTCCCTAAGCCATAGGCACAAATAATGAGAGAGAGGAAATTTTAGCGTGTTATATATCAGTAGTGTATACACACGCCAATCACCCGAAGAGCTCAATTCATTGCTGAAGAGTATATATATATATATATATATATATATATATATATATATATATATATATATTATTTCACTCCAAACAAGGCCAATTATAGTACGCAGGGGCTTACAGTGAGGACAAAAAACGGTACAGGAGGTGTCTAAGAAAGGATGAAAGAAAGATTGGAATCAACGAGATAGAAGATGGAAATTGTGAGAAAAGAAACAATTAGTGTAGAAAAAGCGGTTAAACTTAACTATTTCGATGGTAAATAATGGGACCTTGATAGCAATCTTTTAGCACGCTTAAATGCATTAGATCGGGAAACCAGGGAAAACTCTCATCAGAGCATTTGCCATGAAATACTTGTAGAAAAGACAGAAGGAAGCCGCACGACATCGGTGAGAAAGTGACTTATTTTCTGCAAATTGCCAAGTTTTCATCGTAATGATGATAGATTAGTTTTCCTTGCCTTATTCAAGAATTCCTTCTCTTTGTCAATTACTAAAATTTATTCGGAAAGATCGTGGGGTAGTTTCCTGTCGTTTTCTTAACAGATTCCTTTTTTTTTGTTTTCTGTGAATCATCATAACTTTTTAGGAAAGATGGTGAAGTGATTTCCCTTTCACTTTTCCACAAATTCTGTATTTTATTATCTGTGAATTGCCATGACATCTTGGGAAAGACAGTAGAATGATTTCCAGTTGCCTTCTACACATATTCCTTTATTTATTATGAGGGAATTGCCGTAACATCTTGGAGAAAATAAAAGAAATATTTCCTGTTGCCTTGTCCACAGATTCCTAGTCTTTGATTTTTTTCAGTGATTTTCCATGACTCTTTGGAAAAGATTGTGGAATGCTTTCTTCAATGAATCCTTTTTTATTACCTGTAATTTCCGATGTCTTCTTGAGAAATATAGCGGAAATTTTTCACGTTGACTTCTCCACAAATACCTTTTCTTTCTTATTTGTGAATTGCCGTGACTTCTTGGGAAAGACAGTCGAGTTGTTTCTTATTGACTTCCCCACATATTCCTTTTCTTTAGTATCTGTGAATTACCATAACATCTTCGGAAAGAGAGTGGGGTGATTTCACATTGCCTTCTCTACAAACTTATTTTCTTTATTATATAATTTTTTTAAAAAAATACAGTGTTGTGTTTTCTCGTTCCCTTATACACAGCTCATTCTTGTATGTGCCTTGTCCCTTGGAATATCTAAAAATGTTTATCCGCATAAAACCTTTCTTTACTATCTTCGAACTGCAAAGATTTCATTGGAAGATTAATGGCGTGATTTCCTGTTGCGTTTTTCACAGATTCTTGAGAAAGATAGCGGAAGAGTTTCTCGTTGCTTTCTCCACAAATTCCTTTTTTTATTATCTGTAAATTGCCATATCTTCTTTGCAAAAATAGTAGAAAGATTTCCCGTTGACTTGTCGAGAGATTCTTTTTCTTCATTGTCTATGCGTTTCCATGACTTCTTGGGAAAGATAGTAGAGTGGCTTCTTATTGACTTCTCCACAGATTCCTTATCGTTATTATCAGTGAATTATCATGACCTCTTCGGAAAGGTAGTGGACAGATCATCCGTTGCCGTCGCCACAGATTATTTTACTTTATTATCTGTGATTTACCATGACTTCTAGAGAAAAACTGTGGAAAGTTTTCGCGTTGCCCTCTTCACAGATCTCTTAACTTTATAATCTGTGAATTACCATGACTTCTTAGGAAGGATATTGGAATGATTCCCCGTTGTTTTGTCCAGAGATTTCTTTTCTTTGTTATCTGTTAATTGACATGACTTCTTAGAAAGGATATTGGAATGATTCCTCGTTGTTTTGTCCAGAGATTTCTTTTCTTTGTTATCTGTTAATTGACATGACTTCTTAGGAAGGATATTGGAATGATTCGCCGTTGATTTCTCCAGAGATTTCTTTTCTTTGTTATCTGTTAATTGACATGAATACTTAGGAAGGATATTGGAATGATTCGCCGTTGATTTCTCCAGAGATTTCTTTTCTTTGTTATCTGTTAATTGACATGACTACTTAGGAAGGCTATTGGAATGATTCGCCGTTGATTTCTCCAGAGATTTCTTTTCTTTGTTATCTGTTAATTGACATGACTTCTTAGGAAGGATATTGGAATGATTCCCCGTTGATTTCTTCAGAGATTTCTTTTCTTTGTTATCTGTTAATTGCCATGACTACTTAGGAAGGATATTGGAATGATTCCCTGTTGATTTCTCCAGAGATTTCTTTTCTTTGTTATCTGTTAATTGACATGACTTCTTAGAAAGGATATTGGAATGATTCCCCGTTGATTTCTCCAGAGATTTCTTTTCTTTGTTATCTGTTAATTGACATGACTTCTTAGGAAGGATATTGGAATGATTCCCCGTTATTTTGTCCAGAGATTTCTTTTCTTTGTTATCTGTTAATTGACCATGACTTCTTAGGAAGGATATTGGAATGATTTCCCGTTGATTTCTCCAGAGATTTCTTTTCTTTGTTATCTGTTAATTGACATGACTTCTTAGAAAGGATATTGGAATGATTCGCCGTTGATTTCTCCAGAGATTTCTTTTCTTTGTTATCTGTTAATTGACATGACTTCTTAGGAAGGATATTGGAATGATTCCCTGTTGTTTTGTCCAGAGATTTCTTTTCTTTGTTATCTGTTAATTGACATGACTTCTTAGAAAGGATATTGGAATGATTCCCCGTTGTTTTGTCCAGAGATTTCTTTTCTTTATTATCTGTAATTTACCATGACTTCTTAGAAAGGATATTGGAATGATTCGCCGTTGATTTCTCCAGAGATTTCTTTTCTTTGTTATCTGTTAATTGACATGACTACTTAGGAAGGATATTGGAATGATTCGCCGTTGATTTCTCCAGAGATTTCTTTTCTTTGTTATCTGTTAATTACCATGACTTCTTTGAAAGGATATTGGAATGATTCGCCGTTGATTTGTCCAGAGATTTCTTTTCTTTGTTATCTGTTAATTGACATGACTACTTAGGAAGGATATTGGAATGATTTGCCGTTGATTTCTCCAGAGATTTCTTTTCTTTGTTATCTGTTAATTGACATGACTACTTAGGAAGGATATTGGAATGATTCGCCATTGATTTCTCCAGATATTTCTTTTCTTTGTTATCTGTTAATTGACATGACTACTTAGGAAGGATATTGGAATGATTCCCCGTTGATTTCTCCAGAGATTTCTTTTCTTTGTTATCTGTTAATTGACATGACTACTTAGGAAGGATATTGGATTGATTCGATGTTGATTTCTCCAGAGATTTCTTTTCTTTGTTATCTGTTAATTGCCATGACTTCTTAGGAAGGATATTGGAATGATTCCCCGTTGATTTCTCCAGAGATTTCTTTTCTTTGTTATCTGTTAATTGCCATAAACTCTTCGTGAAATAATGGAATGATTTCCCGTTGCCTTCTCTACAGATGTATTTCCAGTGAATTGCCATTACTCTTTCGTGAAGATAGTGGAATTGTTTCACTTTGAATTGTCCAAAGATTCATTTTCTTTATTATTTGTGAATTACCATGATATTTTAGGAGAGATTGTGGAATCATTTCCCAGTGCCACCTCCACAAATGTCTTATCTTTATTATTTGTGAATTGCCATAATTTATTGGAAAAGTTAGTGGATAGATTTCCCGTTGACTTTTCGAGGGACTCTTTTTCTTTATTATTTGTGAGTTGCCATGATTGCTTGGGAAAGATAGTCGAGTGCTTTCACATTGCTCTCTGCACAGATGCCTTTTCTTTATTATCAATAAATATACATGGGGAAAAATAATAGAATGATTTCCAGTTGCCTTCCTCATAGATCCTTTATCTTCATTTTCTGTGAATTGCCATAATTTCATGGGAAAGATTGTGAAATGATTTTCCGGTACCATCTACACAGAAATCGTTTCTTTATTATCTGTGAAGTACCATGACTTCATGGGAAAGATAGCAGAATGATTTTCCGTTGTCGTCTTCACAGATTCCTTGTCATTTGCGAATTATCATTACTTCTTGGGAAAAGTTGTGAAATGATTTCCCGTAGCCTTCTCGACAAATTCCTTTTTCTTTATCATCTGTGAAATGCCATTTCCTCCTAGGAAGGATAGTAGAATGATTTCAGTTGAATTTTCCAGAGATTCTTTATTATCTGAGAATTTGCCGTAACTTCTTGGAGGAATGAATTTCTGTTGCCTTTTTTACAAATTTCTTTTCTTTATTATCTGTGAATTGCCATACTTTCTTTGGGAAGATAGTGGAAAGATTTCCCGTTGATTTGTTGAGAGATTCCTTTTCTTTATTATCGGTGAGCCATAATTTCTTGGGAAAGATAGTCGAGTGCTCTCTCCACAAATTCCTTTTTTTTATTATAAATAAATATACATGGGAAAAATAATAGAATGATTTCCAGTTGCCTTCTCTACAAATTCCATTTTTTTATTATTGCCATTATTTCTTGGGGAAGATGGTGGAAAGATTTCCCGTTGACTTCTCGAGAGATTCCTTTTCTTTATCATTTGTGAGTTACCATGACTTCTTGGGGATATTTGTAAAGTTATTTCTTTTATCTTCTCCCCAGATTCCGTTTTCTTTATTATCTGTGACGTGCCATTACTTTTTAGGAAAGATAGTGACATTATTTCCCGTTGCCTTATTTACAGATTCCTTTTCTTTATTATCTGTGACGTGCCATTATTTTTTAGGAAAGATAGTGACATTATTTCCCGTTGCCTTATTTACAGATTCCTTTTCTTTATTATCTGTGACGTGCCATTACTTTTTAGGAAAGATAGTGACATTATTTCCCGTTGCCTTATTTACAGATTCCTTTTCTTTATTATCTGTGACGTGCCATTACTTTTTAGGAAAGATAGTGACATTATTTCCCATTGCCTTATTTACAGATTCCTTTTCTTTATTATCTGTGACGTGCCATTATTTTTTAGGAAAGATAGTGACATTATTTCCCGTTGCCTTATTTACAGATTCCTTTTCTTTATTATCTGTGACGTGCCATTACTTTTTAGGAAAGATAGTGACATTATTTTCCGTTGCCTTATTTACAGATTCCTTTTCTTTATTATCTGTGACGTGCCATTATTTTTTAGGAAAGATAGTGACATTATTTCCCGTTGCCTTATTTACAGATTCCTTTTCTTTATTATCTGTGACGTGCCATTACTTTTTAGGAAAGATAGTGACATTATTTCCCGTTGCCTTATTTACAGATTCCTTTTCTTTATTATCTGTGAACTGATATAATTTCTTGGGAAGGACAGGGGAATGTTTTTTTTTCGTTGCCTTCTTCAAAGGTTTCTTTTCTCTATTGTCTGTGAATTGACAGGACATTTTTTATTGTGTTAGTTGATGTATATTCTGTTGTCTTCTCCACACATTACTTTTCATTATTATCTATGAATTGCAATAAATTCTTGGGAAAGATAGTAGAGTGTTCTGCTTGCGTTGATATTTAGAGATAATAAAGAAATGTAATCTGTCGAGAAAGCACTGGAAAATACTCCACTATCTTTCCCAGGTAATCATGGAAATTGACAGACAATAAAGATGATGAACCTCTGAAGAAGCCAACGGGAAACTACTCCATTATTTTTCCAAAAAGATCGGGCCTGTTAACACATGATGAAACGCGAGCAATGGGCAAACAATACGCTATCTTTACCAAGAAGTCATTGAAATTCACAGATAATAAAAACAAAAACATTGCAAATTGCGATACACATTTTAATAAAATAATGTTAAAAATCTTTACTTGGTTTAAATTGAAATATAGCTACAACAATGGCCAGATAGATAATCGATTGATTTTAACAGATGTACATACATAGATAGATTAACAGATAATAAGAGGTAGAGAGAGAGACAGAGAGAAGTTGAGAGAGAGTATGATAGAGCAATATATATATATATATATATGTATATATATATTTAAATAGTGAAAGCAAGGAATTAAAAATTTGAAACCTGACGAAACAGTTTTACCCGCAAGAGTGAAAAGAGAGATGCGGATGACGGAAAGACATCGTAAGAAACTAAAAGAGCGACATCGAAGAAGCAATTAAGAAGCAGAAGATATTACGAGAAGAAAGCTGTATGTACTCCAAGAACAGTATTTTTGAATAAACTCGTATAGATGCTTTTTGTTTTGTTGAATTCTTCATTTCCAGTAGGCGGCTTTATATTATTTTATTTTTCAAAAATACCTTTTCTTTTTGGGGGTTTGACGGTTTAATTTTAAAAGATAAATTCGCTGAAACAGGCGATGCCTCCGACAAAATATTAAATTGTAATTCCGTTTGGAAAATGATTTGTTTTCCAGCCAATATCCTTTGCTCGCATGGCGATTCAATTTTTACATGTAAATGTCTCGCTTAAAGCAAAATTAGATATTTTATTTATTTATTAATCTTTTTTGGCCATCTCCATCTTTAAAAAAGGTTTTCATAACAAGAATAAAATAAAGAATAATCGGAAAAAATGATGGCGATTATAATTTTGAGGATGATATGGAGAAGAAAGACGAGAGGAATATCCTTAGAGGAGTACTGGATGAAAAGTGGGGCAATCATTATATGATGGGGTGCTGAAAAGTTTTCGACCCAACCATGAAACATTGAAAAAGTAGATTTGGTCATTTGATTAGATTTTGTATAGAAGAAGAACTAAGAAAAAGATGAGTGAAGGAAAAGAGAAAGAAGAAGAAAAATGTGAAGAAGAAAAAAATAGAAGAATGAAGAGTAAGTAAAAGAAGAAGAATGATAAAGGGGAAAGAAAAAGACAAAAGACAATAAGAAATGAATAAGAAAAAAGGAGAGAAAAATAGGAAGGATGAGAAGAAAAAAGAGCAAGAAGAAAGAAACAAGAAAAGATAATTAACAATAAGATGTGAAGAAGAAGAAAAAAGAAGAAAAAGAAGAAGAGACGAAGAAACTTCGGAAAGATGAAAAAGAACAAAGAAAATAAGCGAAGAAAAATGTTAAGAGAAGAAGAGAAAGAAAAGGATAATAAGTAAAAAGATGATAAGAATGAGTTGAAAAGTAGGAGAATAGAGACAGGTTGATAGGGTAGTCAGTCAGTTAAGTGCCATACGTGAAACACGCTTGGGCGATCATGTCTCTAAAGAGACATGACTGACTGGGCAGAAGATTATCCCGCAGTAGGTTGCCATTGCTTTCTGCGGTAGATTGGTTGCCAGTTAATGCTGTAGAACCCAATCTGTCCTGTTATTTGACTCATAGCTAGAGAGGGAAGAGATGTATTATATTATTAAGTAGTAATAAGTGGGGGTTCAGTTTGTTACTTCATAACAATATAAAACTGATCCCCCACTTTATGACGAGGAAGCCTTAATCATATTTTCAATTATTATATTCAGTCAGTCAGTTAAGTGTCATACGTGATACACGATTGGGCGATCATGTCTCGATAGAGACATGACTGACTGGGCAGAAGATTATCCCGCAGTAGGTTACCATTGCTTTCTGCAGTAGACTGGTTGCCAGCCAAGGCTATAGAACCTGTCCTGTTATTTAACCCATAACTGGAAGGAAGAGACGGATTAATACCTTTCCTAAGGGTATTTGCGCGTAAGTGAATGCAATGAATTCAACTGGAATTCGAACTCGGCTCCCCGATTTTTCGTTCCGAGCCGATATCCAATGCATTACAATGCACATCCTGATAGGCTAGTAATAACGGAAAATAAGACGGTGTATGTTGAAAAGAGGTTGAAATGAATAAAAGAATGAATGTAAAGGAAGAAAGTGTGTAAGACTGAAAGAATATAGAGCGATAAAAAAGAAAAAGAAAATTAAAATAATTCATGAAAAAAAAAAATGAAAGGAGGAATAAAAAATAAGAAGTAGAATTATAAAAAGGAATGTAAAATGGAGAAATGTAAAGAGTAAGGAAGATAAAAGGAATGAAACGAAGAAGAAAGACAAAAAAGTTTAAAGAAGAAAAATATAGGATAAAATGGTGGAAGAGGATAATAAGTAGATGAAGAAGGAGAAAGAGAATAAGATGGAAAAGGACACGAATAAAAAAGGAAAAGAAGAAAAGGGAGGAAAAGAACGAAATCAAGTAGGTCAAAACGAAACAGAAAGAAGAAAAGTAAATGATAAAAGGGTGAGAAGGAAGGAGAAGAATAAGTAGATGATGATGAAGAAAATGAAGAGAAAAGAAGGAAGAGAAAAGAAGAAATTTAAAGGGTAACTATAACGAAGAAGACAAAGAAGAAGAAAGGAAAATAAAAAAGAATAAAAATGGGTGAGACCTTTAGAATGATAGATGAAGAAGGAGAATAAAAAAAAAAGAAAAAGCGAACAGAAGTAATGTAAGACTAAAAAGAAAGAAGAGCCTGAGAAAGAAAATAGATGAGGGAGAAGAAAAGTGTTTAAAGAAAAAAGGAGAATAAAATGATGAAAGACGAGGAGAACGAAATAAAATGAGAAAGCGTAACAAAAACAAGGAAAAAGAAAGGAAAAAAAGAAAAAGAAGTAAAATGTAAAAAGGAGGAAGAGCATTAGAGGAATAAGTCGATGAAAAAGAAAATCTAGAAAAAGAAGAAGGGTAAAAAGAGAGAAAGGGAAAAAGAAGAAAGAGAAAACCAAAAATAAAACTGAGAAAAATGTTGAGAAGTAGGTGAATGAGAAAAAGAGACGGAAAGGATGAAGAAGAGAAGTAAAAAAAAAAACAGAACAATATGGATTTATAGAATAGGAAAAAATACGATGAAGGAGAAAAAAGAAAAAAGAAAGAAAATGAGATGTGTTAGATGAATTCTAAAGAAAAAAATGGAAAGGAATAAAAAAATAAAGAATAAAAAAGGGAGCGAATGAGAAAAAGAAATTGAAGAAGATGAAGAAGCAGAACAACAGCAACAACAAATGTAAAAGAAAAAAATTAAATGAAAAATAGGAAGTGAATGAGAAAGGGAGGATAACGAAGAACGAGAAGAATGAAAAACAATGAAAAAGAAGAAATTAAAAAATAGAAAAGTAAAGAGTAAAATACAGGAATGAGAACGATAAGAAGACATAGATGAAGAAGGAGACCAAAAAGAAAAAATGAAGAAGAAAGGGAAAAGAAGAAATGGTAAGATTAAAAAAAAAGGAAGATGATGAGTGAAAGAATATAGAGAAGTAGAAGAAAGAGAACAAGAAAGGAAAAAATTGAAGAATATAAAAGGATAACGATGAAAAGGACGAGATGAAAAAGAAGAAAGCGAAAAGAAGGAAATTAATTAATAAGGAGGAAGAGTGGAAGGAAAAGAATTAAGCGATGAAGAAAATAAAGGGAAAAAAGAAAAATAGAATAGAATGACGGAAGATGATGAGGTGAACAAAGAGAGACGATCAAATGGGAAAAAAGAAAAGTAAATAGATTAAGAAGAATAAAATGAAGAAAGAAAGAAAGAAAGAAAGAAAAAGAGACAAACATTGAAAGAAAAACGCAAGAAGAAAAGCAAAAAAATAAATGTAAAAAATAAAAGTAAAAAGAGGGTGAGAAGAAATAAATGAAGAAAAAGAAGATGAAAAAGAAGAAGGGAAACGAAGTATAGAGTAATAAAGAAGACACAGGATAAGTAAATAAAGAAGAAGAAGAAAAAAGAGAAAAAAGAAAAGGATAAAAAAGAAAAGTAAAAAAACAATATGGATGACTAGGATGGGAAGAAAAAGACGATGAAGGAGAAAAAGAATAAGAAAGGGAAAAATTAAAAGAAAAGGAGAAAAAAGACAATGGGATGTGTTAGATGAAGAATAAAGAGAAGAAAATGGAAAGGAAGAAAAAATGAAGAATGAAATAGAGGGAGTGAATGAGCAAAAGTAGTTGAAGAAAAACAAGAAAAAGCAAATGATAAAAAAAAATACAAAAAAGAAGAAGAAGAAAAGAATGAAGAAAAAGAAGAAATATGAAAATGAATGGGAAAGAAAAGGTAAAGAATGAAAGGAGGAAAAGTATAAACAGAAGAATCAGAAGACGAAGAAAGAAAATGAAGAAGAAAGAAAGAAAAAAAAGACAAGTAAGGAAGAAAAATAAAAAAGGATGAATAAGTTAGATGAAGAAGGAGAAGAAAATTGAAGTTAAAAAAATAAAATGGCGGTAAAGAATGAAAAGAATAGATTCAAGGAAAAGAAGAAAATTAAAAAATAATAAGAAGGACGTTTTTTTTTTTTCATAATCATTTCAAACCGAGCAAGGCAGAACTGCAACTTGTGCGCAGGAGGTTACGTCAGAGGGGAGTGCTAAGAAAGAGGAGCAAGTTAAGATGGTGTCATAGAATGGCTAAGAGAAGGATGAGAACACTGGTGTGAAGAATGCTACATGAGAGTAGCGTGGAAAGGGAGAACGTAATATAAGCGTTATCTTTGAAAGGATGCGAGTCAAGAAGATAAGAGTTGGCAATTGGCATTGCATTTAAATTCTTGGAGATTGTAGCTGTCAGGGAAATTAATTCCAAAGGGCGGGAAGTGCGAGAAAAGAAACTATTAGAGTAGAAGTTGCGTTTACATTTGATTAGTTTCACTGTAAAATGGTGGGATCTAGTTGCTAGTCTAGTAGCTCGAGTAAATTCATTCAGATAAGGCACCAAGGAGCTAAGCTCATCGGGGCAGAAACTATGAAAATATTAATAAAAGAGAAAGAAGGAAGACACATTACGTCGGTGAGAAAATAACTGAAGTTTCGCTACCAGGCCGAGATCGATTATATTACAGAGTCTCCATTGGATTTTGTCATAAACCCCGAGGTGAATAGAAGGGGCACCAGATCAGATGTGACAGCAATATTCACTGCACGTGCGGATGGTAGATTTATATATGTGCAAGATGGATTCAAACGAGAAAATCTTCCTGACCCCACACAGTGAACCGACATCTTTAGCAGCAGATTTAGTTATGAATTTAATGCAGCCATTTTACATGAGATCTGCTGAGAGAGTTAGGTCGAGGAGGCACAGTGTTTTGATTTCAGGGAGACTAGCCCGATCCATACAGATGGGTGGGTAGCAGCGGTTGTCTATAGCGGTTAAAGAATAACGGCTTCGTTCTGAAAGCATTAAAATTACTTGCCCAAGTCCACCTCAAATTGGAGGTGCTTTTCAAGAACAGTGGCAAGGTTTGCTTTGCCAGGCTCGGCAGATTTCTTATCGAGGCGGGAGTAAATTGTGGTGTCATCAGCGTAGATACCTACATCAGGGAGATCGTTGATGAAGATCAGAAAATGCGTAGAACCTAGAATAGAGACTGGAGGAGCACCCGCGTTCGTAAGATATTATCTGGAAGCATAGCCGTTCAATACTACCTTCATTACACTATTTGAAATCGAACAAGCGTCCAGATATACCATAATCATGTAGATTGCGTAAAAGGCCAGCATACCGGCCTCTGTCAAATCCTTTGGAGATATCTAGGGGAACATCTCGAGCTTCGGCGTTCTCATCGAGAGCCTGGTATATATACTCTCTGATGGTCGTTAGCATATCAGCAGTAGAGCTGGTGAAGAGGAAACTATACTGTTTATCGAAGAAGAGGCTGTGGGCTGTGAGATGTTGAACCACTTCAGCATTGATAATAGCCTCGAATAACTTAACCAAATTATTAGTTGGAGGCTGATAGGGCGATAATTAGAGGGATATGCGGGTTCTCCAGAGCTCTTAAATACAAGAATCACAGAGAAGGCATGCAGGAACGCAACAAACAGAGAGACAGTAGTTACAGAGTTTGGAGAGGATAGGGGAGAGTTCAGGGGCACATTTTTTCAGGACGATGATTGGGATTCCGTAGAATGGCAGTTGAGAAATGTTCTCCTTAAAATGACAGTTTTGTAGTTGTTGAGATTTGCAATCTTGAAATGTACAATCTTTTACTTGGTGAGATTTGTTGTCTTGAAAAAAAAAATTGTAGTCTTTGAAAAGTTATGATCTGTAAAGGACATTTTTGTAGCCGTTGAGAATTTTTGTCCTGAAAAGAAAACTTTTCTAGTCGTTGAAAAGTGTTGTCTTCTAAAGCAGTGCTTCTCAAACTATCTGATGAGGCGGACCTGTAGTTTTTTTTTCAATGTGCTAGGGACCGACAAGCAAAGCAAGCCAATCCAGCTGAGTAAGAGGAGGGGGAAGGTGAACCCAGGAATTTCTTTTTTTGAGATATGTACTATTTCAGGGATATTTTGGGACTATCTGTAATAAACATGAGGACATGATATCTTGTTCATTCTAAGGGCAGTCATCATTGACGTAACAAGTGTGCCATTGACCGGTACCATATTTGTGCTATTTTAGTTATGGCCACTGGTTTCGAGGGTATATATCTTTAAAAATTCAGAAAAATATTTAAAGTTAATATTAATACTTCGTAAGCAATTTGAATTCAATAAAAGGCATTAATCTTCTAAAAAATAGTTTTTTTTAAAGCTATTGCTATACAACTAACGAATGCCATATAATGAACAGTTTCGCTGTTCATTATATCGCATTCGTTAGTTGGATAGCAATAACTTTTAACATGAGTGAGTAAATGAACAATGTAGCCATAATAATATAAAACTAAAATGTGAATGTAAAAATAAAAAAAAAACGAAAACGAGTCAAATATCCTGGCAGTCTCTCGTTGCATAGTGTATTACTATTATTTCTTTCTTTTCTGGAAAATCTCTGTGTACCGACAGACGATGGCTCGCGTCGCGGTGACGGTACGCGTACCACACTTTGAGTAGCACTTCTCTAAAGGACATTTTATTTTATTTTATATCGTTATTGCTAGCAGGATGTTTTTTAGTGTTCGGGAGCACCCCTTTTGGCACATAAGAATAGACTCGCCCGATGTGTACATATAATCCTGTCTATACGGAGAACGGAGTAGTTGTAAAGGAAAGTTGTGCAGTTGTAGAATTGCTTAGTTGGTCAGTAAGTTGGTGCATAGTAAGTCGGAGTAAGACTGTATATATTGATTTCTACTAATAGTGTCCCTAGTATTCCTGAATTGACTAACTCGTGTTCCAGTTTGTATATTTTTGTTCAATATAACTTACATTTTCAATCTCCATATCCGCTTTGGTTATTTATAATTTTGTGTGGTTTCTCAACCAGAATCCACAACATTGGGTTGTTCAGTGAAGTTGTGTATTGTGTATTTTTGTCCTTAAAAGTACAGTTTTGCAGTAGTTGAGAATCGTTGTCCTGAAAATGGCAGTTGTGTAGTCGTTAAGAAATGTACTCTTGAAAAGGACAGTTTTGTAGCTGTTGAAATTTTTTATCCTTGAAAGGACAATTTTGTAGTCTTTGAAAGTGTTGATCCGTAAAGGATATTTTTATAGCCATTGTTGATCTTAAAATGATTGTTTATCACATACCGTTGTTTCTGGCTGTAACTGAAGTCTGGCTGCAGCTAGAGCTGGAAGCTGGCTACAGTTAGTGCTGGAAGCTGGCCAGCTACTAATACGTCTAGAGAACTCCAAGTAATGCAATTTAAACTTTCTCTTTATTTAACATTAAATACATGTTCGTGGCACAAGTCCATGGTTAATATCGAGAAAGTCAGGTTTCCACTGACTACATTAAACCTAGACTAGCTTATGCTTGACTAATTTATATTTACAATTGACTCATTAACCAAAAACCCATTCTTCCTCATTAAAATTTTTATTTTAGTTTGCCAACCAAAATCCACTTGGCCGTATATCGGCCGGATCATTAATTACTGCTAATCAACTTCTAACTGGATGGCCGTGCTCCACCTGAAAATCAACTCTTTTTGCCTTTCTATCGTCTGCTTTTCCAGATGCCCACCCCTGACAAAAAAAAATCCATTATTAACAGCTTTTGAACAAATATATCCATGATCATATCAAGGCTTGGCTTTCTTCGTCTTTTTTTTTTAGATAACAGAATTCTGATTATTACGGCCCACTTGACCGACCAGGATTTTATTATTGCTACGCGGGTGGCGAATACGCCATTCTCTTACTTAATTTCTGCGTCTTTTGGCGCGTCATGACATTAATTAGTTCTGACAGAATCCGAAGTCTGTTCCTTATACAATTCTTTATTTTCTGTGAAAAGGAAAAACATTCTCTTTTGCAAATGAAAACAAAATCTTTACCCAATTTTTTAGTAAAGTATGTCTTTCCATCTAGATGCTTCTCGTTTTACGTATTCCCGTTTTTAATTTCTATGATTAATTAATTAGCGAATTATCATAGCTAAATAATGTCACAGTTTTAAAGGCCTTTTTTAGATGCTGGAAACAGATGTTTCACAACCGTCGCTGTTCCTGGAAGTTTAAGTTTCTTTAAAATGTGAGAACGTAGACCGGATACGACAATGTCTTTGAACTCTAATACAAATCGTCAACATACCTTTCTATTCAATCGTTGTAAGAAACTTGGTCCATGAGTGATACTCGTTCTTTAATTTTAAGAAATTTAATAGTAGAAGCAGACAAAACCTCTATAAAAGAATATAAAAGCTCCAGATCTCAAAATCCTGAACTAGTCAGAGATAAATGCTTCAGTTATTTTAATAGTATACATTAGTATAAATAGTATATAAATAGTATAAATTAGTATAAATTAGTATAAATTTAATAGTATAAATACACTGAGTGTACAAAAATAATATCATTTGAATACGTTACATACGCTTGCGCTAAAATAACTTATGGGTTAAATAACAGGACAGATAACAGTAGATTCGATTCTATAACCTTGATTGACAACTTCTTCTTCTATGTGCCTTGTCCTTTCAGGACGTAGGCGATCATGGCTTTCCACTTTTCCCTATCCCTGGTGGCTCTGTACGCGCCTTCTCCTGTTACAACATGCAATCCTCGTTCCGTCATCCACCTGACTAGTCTACTGCAAAAAGTTATAGCAACCTAATGCGGAAGAATCTGCTCTTCCTCAGCCTATGGATTAAATAGCATGACAGATTGGAATATTTAGCATTGGTTGGTAACCAGTCTACTGCATACAAATAATGACAACCTACGGTGAGAAAATCTTCTGCCCAGTCAGTTATGTCTCTTTCGAGACATGAAGGCCCAAAGTGTGTATCACGTATGTCATAGCAATTAATTGACTGACTGAATATAATAGTTGAAAACATGATTAAGGCTTCTACTGGGCATAAAGTTGGGGATCAATTTTATATTGCTATGAAGTAATAAACAGATCCCCCACTAATTGCTACTTAATAATATAATACATCTCTTCCTTTTCTAGCTATGAGTGAAATAATAGGAGATATTTGGTTCTATAAACTTGGCTGGCAACCAGTCTACCGAAGAAAATAATGGCAACCTGCTGCTGGATAATGTTCTGCCAAGTCAGCCATGCCTCTATCGAGATATGATCACCCAAGCGTGTATCACGTATGAAACTTAACTGCACCAAAATAAACAGAAAATTCTTAGAATTCAAGATTTAAGTGTTTCACTGAATATTGTTCCTTCTCAATCATGCTAAACCCATTTGGAATGATAGGATGAAACTCTCTTGCATTTCTTTTCTTTTTCATGTTACAGTTGTTTGTTTTTCACTTCATCATCACTGGAGACCGGCTATCTTCTAAGCAATATTTGAACACCATCAGCTTTGGCAGCAATCATTCTCCGCTCTTTTGTGGAGTCTGCCGTCAGCCTTCTGGGGTCCTCTTCGAAGAAAGGTTTGAGTTGCCAAGGAATTCTGCGATATTTCAGATGCTATCATGTCTCAATTGAATACGTTCTGTCAACTTGAAGTTGCAATAAAATGCAGTAAGAAATAAAATGTAAACCCTAGCCAAATATTATTATTAGTAGTAATAGTAGAAGTTTTTTTTTAAAAAAAAAAAAGACCTTTAAAAAAACAAGTAATAGTAGGAGAAGTTTTTTTTAAAAAAAAGAAAACATAATTGACTGGGCAGCAGATTATCCCGCAGTATGTTGCCATTGCTTTCTGCGGTAGACTGGCTGCCAGCCAAAGCTATAGAACCCAATCTGTCCGGTTACTTAACCCATAACTGTAGGGAAGAGACGGATTTATACCTTTCCCAATGGTATTTGTGCGTAAATGAATGCAAGGAATTCAACTGGTATTCGAACTCGGCGCCCCGTTCCGAGTCGATAGCCACTAAACAACAACGCACATCGCTGCCATTACTGCGCTTGAATTCACAGTCTAGCTGCCATAGAGAAAAGTAATATTCATTTTGATAATACAAGACCAATAGTGGACATAGCGGAATGCTGGTCTTTAATCTATCTTTTTAAATTTGATAGTGATAGTTTGAAAACTCTAGCCAAATATTATTATTAGTAGTAATAGTAGGAGAAGTATTATTGTTGTTAATAATAATAACACAAGGAACTTGAAGTGGAAATCTAAAATATGTGGCACATGATTCTGATAGGCCCACTGAACTGATTCCAGGCAGCCTAAGCCTTAAAGAAATACCAAAAAAATTGTACTAACCGATAGAGCTTACACATTACGAATATCTTAGTCAATGTAAAATGTGTTTGATCTTAGGGTTTGTTTCTTTTAAATGATCAGTGAAAAATGTTATGAAGTAATTTCTAACATTACGTCACTGGTAAGGAAATTTGGAAACTATTCAAATTAAAGGAAAGAAGAAGAAGAAGAAGAAGAAGAAGAAGAAGAAGAAGGCAGTAAATAAAAACAAGAAAAATGGTAGTAAATACAAACAAGATTTACATTTAGTAGATTCTGTAGAAAAGCAAAACAGAAGCCAAGAACCAACTATTGCGGGAAAAATATGAAAATGAAAGCCAAATATAAATCTCTTGAACAGATGAAACAACGCTGGCAAGACAAACCTCTGCATGGCCAATATCCAGAACGTGTCAATAAAGCCAAAGTTGATAAAGTTAATACTCATCGATGGTTACGTGCATCTGGATTGAAAACTGAGACTGAAGGCTTTATTCTTGCAGCGCAGAACCAAAGATTGTTCACTAGGAACTTCAGGCAAATATTATACATAAAAACGTCGATGCAAAATGCAGGTTCTGTGATAAATACCAAGAAACAACAGACCATCTAATCTCAGATTGTTCTGTACTTGCCCCAAATGAATATAAAAATCGTCACAATAGAGTGGGTTAATATTTACATTGGACAATGTGCAAACACTATGGAAAATATGTAAACAAACACTGGTATGAGCATCACTCAGCACCGGGTACAGAAATAGATGTCACCATTCTATGGGATTACACCGTCCACACGAACAGAAATTGAAGCAAATAGGCCGGACATTATTATTAAAAACCAGAAAGAAAAAACTTGCCCATTAATTGATATGGCTTGTGTAGCGGATTGTAACATAGCAACCAAGGAATTCGAAAAACTGTCAAAATATAAAGACCTGGAAATTGAAAAAGAAAAAATAAGGAAATTGAAAACAAGAATCGTGCAAGTGATAGTAGGTGCACTTGGAATGATAAAAATGGAACAAAACAACACATTAAAAGAATCCCTGGATACCCTAATTTAAGAGATATACAAAAATTGTCTTGTTGAGTATATCCCATACATGAAGGTAAATTTTGCCTATGTAACGCTAGGGATGTTAGAGGAGATAGAAAAACATGAAATGGAGCCATAACAACACTCCACGACTTGCCTTAGGTCTTCCGGCAGATTGGTTGTTAGTGCGACCATAGCAGAAATAGAAATATGATGAAAAATGACAACATAATAATAATAATAAACAATGTGCAAACACTATGGAAAATATGTAAACAAATACTGGTATGAACATCACCCAGCATCTGTTACAGATATAGAAGATGTCACAATTCTATTAGATTACACCATCTACACAGACAGAAAAAATTGAAGCAAATAGGCCGAATATTATTGTTAAAAACCAGAAAGAAAAAACTTCTCTATTAATTGATATGGCTTGTCCATCGGATTGTACCAAGTAAGGGATTCGATAAAACTGTCAAAATATAAATACCTGGAAGTTGAATTAAAAAAAAAATGGAAATTGAAAATAAATATCTTACCAGTGATAGTGAGTGTATTTAGAATGTTAAAATATCTAACAAATCAACAAATTGAATGAATCTCTGGAAACCTCAGCTTAAGTGATTGCAAAAAAATGTCTTGTTAAGTACAGCCCACACACTAAGGAGAACTTTGTCTATGTAACGTTAGAAATGATAAAGAAGATATAAACAAAGAAATGAAATGGAGCCATAACAACACACCACGACCTGCCTTAGATCTTCCTGCAGACTTGCTATGTAGTGCGACCATAGCAGAAATCGAAATATGATGGAAAATGAAATAATAATAATAATAATAATATTGAACAGAATTATTTTACGGAAAACAAAAACAGTATACAAGAAACCAAAGAAGAAATCAAGAACCATATAAGTCAAATACAAAATAGGAACAAGAACAGCTCCCAAATTACAACAAACAAAAAATAACCTCGAAACTATTAAGCTCTACAATGCAGCACTCAAATTCATTTTGGATGAAGAAGACACTCACATAAATCTCAATGAAGCAAGATATACATCAGCAATAGCAGCAACAAAAAATTGAACATCAAATTAAAACAAGGCAGTCTCGCAGACATAAATATCAACCTTGGAAAAGAAAAACAGAAAAAGAAATCGAACAACTTAGAAGTGAACTATCAGTACTGGATGAACTGACAAGAGGAATAAATGTAAGAACTAGAAAAGGCAGAAGAGTCGAAAGAAAATACAATATTAGAAATGAAAATGAAATCGTATCAACTAAGGAAAAAATAAAGCAAACAATACAAGTGAAGGCTAAAAAAATAAGACGCTATGAGAAAAGATCAAGATTCTACAGACAAAACAAGATTTTTCAAACCGATGCAAAGAAATTTTACAGGGAAATATGTAAACAATTAATTGAAGTGACAGTCCCCCCAGAAATGGAAGATGTTATACAGTTCTTGGAAAAAATATGTTTGCCCTAAAAAGCATAACAAAGGAGTAGATTGGATTGCACAAGAGATAGAACGAATCAAAAATAAACCAGAATAGATATGGGCTAGTATCACAGAAAAGGATGTTAAAGGCATTCGATAGTGAGCCACATTCCTGGATTTTAAAGACTTTAAATATATCCAACATATCACTAGTCATCATCAATTTCATCAATTAATGCATGTCGTTATAGAAAACAATCCTTTGCCTCAATCACATGAATGGAACCTATAAGTCTGGTGAAATAAACATCAAAAGTGTTATATTTCAAGATTTTTCTTTGTCTCCCTTACTATTCTGCTTATCATTAATAGCACTAAACAGTCAACTTAACAAGACACAATGTAGTTATAAAATAGGCCAAAAGAAAATAAGCCATCTATTTGACATGGATGACTTAAAGTTATATGCTAAGAATGATAATGAGCTGGAAGGTCTTCTGCAAACTGTAAAATGCTTCAGCGAAGACATTGGAATGAAATTCAATTAGAATAAATGTGCTAAAGCTACAGTTTTACGTGAATCAATACAAGAAACATCCTCAATTAGCTTAGACCCTGCTGTAACAATAAAAGAATTAAAGCCAGAAGAGGCTTATAAATACCTAGGTGTAAAGAGAGTTAAAAAATCACCATAAAAAATGAAAGCAATAGTGAGTAAAGAGTATTAGAGAAGGCTACAACTGATATTAAGAACTGAATTGAATTCTATGAACAGAATTATGGCCATTAATAGCCTTGCCATCCCAGTTGTCTCTATAGTTTCAACATCTTAAACTAGACTCTAAATGACATAAGGCGAATGGATTCTAAAACAAAAATGTTTCTTTCTAAGCATAAGAAGCATCATCAAAAGGCTGATGTAGACCGTCTATACATATCCCGGAAAGAAGGTGGAAGAGGTCTTATTCAGCTAGAATTGTCATTCAAGACAACAACTATTGGATTACTAACATACATAGAAACAACAAAGGACTGGATGATACAATTAGTCAAACAACATGAAGAAAGAAAGAAAAACGATTCAATAATAAAAGAAGGCAGTTAATACAAACAAGATTTACTTTTAGTAGACTCTGTAGAAAAGCAAATCAGAAGCCAAGAACCAACTATTGCGGCAAAAGATACGAAAATGAAAGCCAAAGATAAAGCTCTTGAACAGATGAAACAACGCCAGCAAGACAAACCTCTGCATGGCCAATATTCAGAAGGTGCCAATAAAACCAATGTTGATAAAGTTAATACTCATCGATGGTTACGGGCATCTGGATTAAAGTCTGAAACTGAAGCCTTTATTCTTGCAGCGCAAGACCAAAGTCTGTTCACTAGGAACTTCCAGGCAAATATTGTACATAATGGTGTGGATCAGAAATGCGGGTTCTGTGACAGGTGCCAGGAAGCAATAGACCATCTAATCTCAGGATGTTCTGTACTTGCCCCAGTGAATGTAGTGGTAGTCACAATGGAGTTTTGGCGGTGTTTGCATTGGACGGTGTGCAGGCGCTGTGGAGGATATATGGGCGGGCACTGGTGTGGGCCTCGCCCAGCACCGGTTGCAGAAATAGAAGATGTCACCATTCTATGGGATTGCACCATCTGCACAGACATAGAATTTGAAGCGTGAACCAGAAAGAAAGGGTTTGCCTGTTGATTGATATGGCTTGTCCAGCGGATTGTGACTTGGTGGCCGAGGAATTCGAGGAGCTGTCAACATGTAGAGACATGGAAATTGAAATAGAAAAGAATTAGAAATTCAAAGCAAGAATCGTGCCAGCGATGGTAGGTGCACGTGGAATGGTAAAAACATGGAACAAAGCAACACACTGAGGGAGTCCCTGGAGGCCCCTGCTTGAGGGATATACATGAAATTGTCTTGTTGGGTGCAGCCCACACGCTGGTGAGAAGTTTGTCTGTGTGGCGCTAGGGACGGTGAGAGTGATAGAAAAAACATGAAATGGAGCCATACAACACACCACGACTTGCCTTACGTCTTCCCGCGGACTTGGTTGATAGTGCGACCACAGCAGAAATCGAAATATGATGAAAAATTACAACATAATAATAATAATAATAATAATAATAATAATAATAATCCCAGATTAATAAATATACAAAAACTTCTTGATAAGTACAGCACACACATAAAGAAAAAAATCGTTCAGGTCTTTCCGCAGACTTGGTACGTAAAGTAATCATAGCAACAATCGAATTATGATGCAAATGACGTAATAATAATAATACTAATAGTCATCACAATGATAGAAACACAAGTAAATGGATGTCAGACCAAGTTGTAGAAGCTATAACAAAAAGACAATATCTTTGAGGAGCTACAAATGACAGGAATTTGTAGAATGCCACAATCGCATATATATATATATATATATATATATATTAGTCATCCACATACAAGCCTGTTTTGCTGTATCACAGCTCATCAGTATAGCTAGACACATTCACTTGCTCCTGGCCGAGATGGAAACTCGACCCATTTGGTGTCAGTCGGAGTCGCTACTCCCCTAAGTCATAGCCGCATGGAATCAAAGAAGGGAAATTTTAAAGTGTTGTATATAAGTAGTGGATATACACGCCAGTCACCGAAAGAACTCAATTCATTTCTGAAGAGTAATAAATATGTGGTGGTGGAGTCACACAGAGGAAGAAGTTAATGTAATTGATAGCACTGATCATGGTATTCATTTTGATTCGAAACTTATGAATTATCTGCTTCTGTTTCAAATAATAGTAAATGCAATTAGGGTTTTGCATGCTTTGAACCAAAATAAATATTATTCTGCACATGATGTTCTGATCTCTTTTCTTTTTAAACATGTTGTAGAAGAATACTCTATCCTACTCCGGAATGGATATGTTCCGGTCTATAAAAGACGGTGACTAGAGCGAACTAGGAGCATACGTCACTAGACGAGAGCGTACGTCACTAGACGGAAGCATTCTTCACTAGACGGACGCATACGTCCTAGGCAGAGACATTTTCTACTTCATTGTTATGCCTGTTACTATTCGTTGGTGTTCTTGTATGTCTATTAGTTTATTGTACTGTGGTATAATTAATCTCTTATAATCTTAAGTGTTAAATATTATTAAGTAGTATTTATCAGAACAATATAAAATAGAATTTTAAAAGGTAAATAGAATCCTTGCCGGGTTGTGAAGCTGTATGTGGCCGGGCTGTTTAAAGAAAACCGCATCAAGTGGACAATTTGCTGACTCATTTTTTTTTAAATATAACCACCGTTATGTGCAAGAAGACAAAATATAAAATATGTAGAGCAATAAATAAACAAATAAATGAATAAATGCATTTCCAAAATTAAACTAACAACAAAGAAAAGACAAAAATTATCAGTCAAGCTTACTAGCCTCGCAGAACTAAGGTGAATGAAACTTCAAGACAAGATGGCGGAATCCGTTTCTCTTCTTTTAGCTACAAGTAATACCAGACGACCTATGCAAGTCGATATTTATAGAACTACCGAAGAAACCAGGTGAAAACGAGTGTGAACTACTCAGAACTATCAACTTAATGAGCCACATTACCAAACTGATGGTCAGAATCCTGATGAATAGAGCGAGAAGCAGAATTAGGCCAGAGATGGGGCAAGAACAGTGCGGATTCGTCAAAGACACTGGAACAAGGAACGCCATATTCATGATTAGGATGTTCTCCGAAAGGGCAATACAAATGAAGAAAGACTTGTACCTATGCTTCATTGACTATGCGAAGGTCTTCGACAAGATACGACACAAAGAATTGATGGAGATGCTCGGCAGCCTCGACATTTTCGGCAAAGACATAAGAGTAATCAAGAATCTCTACTGGCAGCAAACGGCGTGCATACGGACAGGCAACGATCTCAGTAGATTTACAAAGATCGAAAGAGGCGTAAGACAAGGATGTGTCTATTCACCGGATTTGTTCAACCTGTACAGCGAGAATATCTTGATGACCCTAGATGACACGCCTGGAATTGATGTTGGATGACACAACTTGAACAACATAAGGTACGCAGACGATACAGTGCTGATTGTGGACACGGAAAGAAAACTACAAGACCTCCTACAGAAGGTAGCGATGGAGAGTGAAAAAAGGGACTACAAATAAACTTTAAGAAAACTGAGATTCAAAGCCAAATTGGCATGGCAAAGGACGCGTTCCAGAAGCTGAGCAAAGTACTAATACACAGGAAAATCTCACTGAAAACAGAGAAAAGTGTGCTGGATTGCTATGTGATGTCAGTTCTTCAATATGGCAGTGAATGCTGGACAATATCATCGAAAACGAGGAAAAAACTGGAAGCGGCCGAAATGTGGTTCTATAGAAGGATGCTGCGGATATCGTGGACTGAGGATGCAAGCAACGATGAGGTGTTGGAAAGAATAGCAACAAAAAGGAAATTGATACTGAGCATCAGGAAGAGACAACTGAAGTTCCTGGGACACGCAATGAGGAGGGAGAGCCTGGAGAACCTGATACTGATTGGCTAGATAGAAGGAAAGAGAGACAGAGGAAGGCAGCGGATAACATATTTGCAGGGCCTGATCAGGGGGTTGACGGACCGGGGGTTGACAGGAGTAACAGGAGCAAACATACTGGGAGACACAAGGGATAGGGAGACGTGGAGAACCATGATTGCCTACGTCCTGAAAGGACAGGGCACGTAGAAGAAGAAGAAGAAGAAGAAGAAGAAGAAGAAGAAGAAGAAGAAAGTGGGCGACAGTCTGCTGACCATGTCGTAGGGTGGGTGTGGAAGAAAACTACCGTTAAATAGGAGGCAAAATTCCGATTAATTCGAGTATCTAAATGTAGCATTTTAATATGTGGGAGAAGCCTTCCAAGCCAATAAACAGTTTTGCAGTACCTCCCCATGCTAATTTAAAGAAAAGACAAAATAATCGAAAAGCCATTGAAAGTGGTGAGTCATTCTTTAAAATATAACCACCGCCATGTTAAAGAAAGCAAAATATATAAAGTGTTTTCCAATAAATAAACAAAAATTGGAGTAGATAGACTGAACTATCGCCAGGTTCACACTCCACCCACGTCTATTGAACAGGTGTAGAGACTCATCCCTTTTACCCTGTTTAGGACGTGGTTTCCTTTTTTTCTCTTTTCCAATCTATTCACTCTTACGTAGCCCCCTGCACACCAGTGGCCTTACCGCCTTGCTCGGGGTGATATGATTAAAAAATAAATAAATAAACAAATACATTCCAAAAATATAGAGTTCGTTAGGTACACATATATCAAATAAGGCCGCTAATCTGTTTAGAAATACATCTATCTATCTGGAGGAAGTACTCAATCCCTGTTGCATCTATCTATCTATCTATCTATCTATCTATCTATCTATCTATCTATCTATCGCAGTGTTTTTAGATCTATCTATCTATCTATCTATCTATCTATCTATCTATCTATCTATCTATCTATCGTCGTCGGCACCCACCCACATTCGTTCATCGGGGTTCTCATCCGCTCTTTTTGTTCCTTTTCTCTACCGTCAATGGCGGAAAAGGGTGTGAATCAAAGAGAAATTGACGAGGCCATATTCACATGAATTTGATTTTGGTGGACAGTGAAGACCCCACATTTGGCCAGAAGACTCTCCCACGCGGTATAAAAAAGGATTGAGACAGGCGAAATCTGGAAAACCTGGTTGTATCACGCTGCCGGATGCTTCTATCTAGCTATATATATATATATATATATATATTGAATTACTTTGACGCATATGTCTGTAAGGTACTACTAATATATATATATTTAATGATGGACACACTCACAACTATAGATTTATATAAAGATGCAAATTGTTTTTCCGTTTTGAAAATAATAACCCATGCACACACAGGCAGTCACACACACTCGCGCACACACATACACGCAGACGCACAGAGACATATATATATATACCTAATTTTTTTATTTTATAATCGTTTCACCCCGAGCATGGCATTTCACTGCCACTATTGTGCAGGGGGTTACATAGAGTGGTGAGAAAATGGTGAGAAAGGATGGTTAGATATAGGAAATGTCAGAAGGAGGGTGATAGACGGGTAAGGATACCGAGAATGAGGGTTGGGTAGATGGTGAGAGTGTTGGGAGAATAGATGCAAATCAGTGTGATAGGAGGTGTCTATTCACCTTACATTTAAGCTCCTGGACATTGTAGCTGTCGGGAAAGCAGACATGAGGAAGAGAATTCCACAGGCGGGAAGCGCGAGAAAAGAAGCTGTTTGATTAGAAATTCCGGTTACATCTTATCTGTTTTACTGTAAAAGGGTGGGACCTAGTTGCTAATCTAGTATCTCGTGTAAATTCGTACCTAATCGGCACCAATGATGTAAGTTCATTGAAGCAGAAGCCGTGAAATTATTTATAGAAGAGGCACAGGGAAGTCACGTCAAGCCGCTGAGAGAGTGGTTTCAGCCGGTCTGCCAAGTCAGTATCGATCACGTTACAGATTCTCCGTTGTATTTTCTCAAGAACATGTTTACCTGCAAATAATTCACTTGATTCAGATTTAGTTATATAAAATGCAAAAATATATATATATAGGTATATATTATATTAAACCTTTATATGTGTATATAACTCAATTAAACTTCCACACACTCACACACTTGCCTGTATATTTATATATATTTACATTCCTATTCATATATATATATATATATATATATATATATATATATATATATATATTCCTCTTTATTTGTATATATATATATATATGCTTCTTCATATACATATATATATGTATATATATATGTAGACAAATATATATGGCTCTTCATTTATATATATATATATATATATATATATCTTCATTTATATATATATATATATACGCACACAGATATATGCGTCTTTTGTACAAAAATAATACGTGTAATAAGATTATATTTAGCGTCCCCTTCCTATGACCTGGGGGCACGTGATCTTGAAGTGTCATGGCTTGTGGATGCGTAAGAAGAGTCAAGTATTTCAACCCTAGACAGTCGTGATAGGGCAGAGAGCTATAGAGCAATATTTCCTTCAAGATAGCGTCTTTGTGAAATCAGCTCTTTGCCCCCAAAACACGAGTGACTTTAAGCGTCAGAGTAGCAAAAATACTTCCGTTGTTTTCCCGCTTTTTTCCTCGTCGCACAAACATTTCTCTACCGACTCGAAACTGAATTCTTCTTTTCTTTTTCTTTTATTTTTCACGAAAAATTAGTTTTATGACACGACTCGCAAAGATTTGCAATAGGAATGGCGCCGATTCTATAATAAAATCCAACATTTGCGCTTTTAGATGAAAGGCTTGAAAGCACAATGAAACAAAAAAAAAAAAAGAAAAGAAGAGAGAATATAGTTGCTTTGTTGCTAGGAGAAATATTGCCAATTTAAATATCATTTTAGCAATGGGAAAGATATTTTGATTATCACATTGAGAGAACCTCCGCTTATGCCATCATAAATCATCTTTCTTCAGAAAAGTCATATTACACTTATATGTATTTTAATTATTTCGTCTGTATTATATACTGCCACTGGATCTTGACCAACAATGAGAAACACACATATATATAAAAATATAATTTTATATTTTTAATCCTGCTGGTGACGCTTGTGCGGAGTACATTGGGAGCCATAGAGAGATTTTTTTTAAAAATCATGTCACCCACAAGCAAGGCATTCCACTGCCACTATAGCGCAGGGGTTACACAGGGCGATAGACGAGTTAGGATGTACATAGGGGGAGAGTTGGGGAGAATGAAAGGGTTAGTGTGTTAGGAGGTGTCTACTGACCTTACATTTAAACTCCTGGAGATTATAGCCGTCGGGGAAGCAAGCATGCGGAAGGGAATTCCACAGGCGGGAAGTGCGAGAAAAGAAGCTGTTGGAGTAGAAATTGCGGTTACATTTCATCGGTTTCACTGTAAAAGGGTGGAACCTAATTGCCAATCTAGTATCTCGTGTGAACTCACACCTAGGGGGCACCCGTGATTTAAGTTCATCAGAGCAGAAGCCATGAAAGTATTTGTAGAAGAGGCACAGGGAAGCCACGTCACGCCGGTGAGAGAGTGACTGCAGGCGGTCAGCTAAGTCGGTATCAATCACATTACAGATCGCATATACGAAGAAGCTGGCGGGAGTCGTTAGCCTGTCTCTGTGTCTTCAGTCAAAATTCTAAAATTTGTATCGTTTTAAAACACACACGCGTTTTTAATTTTCGTGTTGTCGCTTTGTTGACGTAATCTACGGGTAAATATTTCTGCCAAACACTATTGTCTCCGGTTGACTTTTTCTACGGACGGATGTATCTTTCAAACATAACATTGCTGGCCGTGGCCTTTTAAGACTGTTGTCGCTTTTTCTTTGTTTTTGTTTCTTTGGCACCCTGCTGACATCATCCACGGCCAGATATATCTGTCAACCACCCATGTGTTCTGTTGATCTCAACCACGGCTGGATGTATATGTCAGTTAACTCCGCTATTCAATGTAATATACTATAACAGTTGTTATCATCTTTATTTTTATATATGCTCCGGTCTTTTTCAGCTGCTTAGAATATTAATCGTTTTAAGGTGGATTCGGAGAGTAAGACCAAGAATGTTTAGTGTGTTGCTCTCTAGGAGATTAGCGCCATCCATATTGATGTTAGTAGAAAAGTTTCTCTATGGTAGTCAAAGAAGAGCAGCATTATTTTGGAGGCATTAAAATTTACGAGACATTTCCTAATGGTTGTTTGGAAGAGAAGCAGTCAGGATTACTTTGCCAGCCTTGACAGATTTCCTACTGAGACGGGAGTAAATGGTGGTGCCATTTGCATAGATACGTACTGAGGAACATTGATGAAGATGATCTGAAATGCGAGAAACAGCAATGAACATTGGCCGATTGACTTGCTTGAGACTCGCTTAAAAGAGGCAATATTGAGTTTTCTTGTAAGGTATGAAGCCATTTAATTATAAAAATATAAGCTGGTGTTATTTACGCAGTTCGGACTATTGTCCTCATCTTTTCTGCCATACGCTCCGGAATTTATATGGTTATATATCCATATGCGAGGGTCATTCAATAAATAAGGTGAATTTTTCGGTATAAGGTCTCCTAATACAGATTTATTTTTTATTGTCCATCTTGTTTTCTTCCACAATGTCTGTAAGTATTAAATTTCATTTATTTCTGGCTTTAATACGGTTTTGTAATTATATATATATATATATTCTTCAGGATTCAGTGGGTATTGTAGTTATTTACACTATTTACATTGTTCGAACTGTTGTTATTTCCGAGGTTTGTTTGTTTGTTTGTTGTAAACTCCGACGTTCTTAAGGTAATAAGAATTCTAAACCGAAACATTGATTTTGATCACTGTGATAGATTGTTCTCATTCTATGAGCTATGCCACTTCCGGATACCTGTATCTTATCTCTCTTTAACTCAAATCTCTAAATTTTTGTTCGCCACTGATTAAAAATTAACATTAAGTAATGCTTGTTGTTTTGCACAGAATATTAACGTTGTTAACGGTTTAATTTAAATATTAGCTTAACCTAAATGCATGTTTATAAATATTCAAACTGAGAAAAAAGTAATAAGTGAGCCCACTTTGGAAGACATCATAATTATATATATATATATATATATATATATATATATATATATAGTCATCCACAGACAGATCTGTTACGCTGTATCACAGCTCATCAGTACGCTTAGACTTCGATTGCGTTTTAACCCAAATTGAAACCCGACCGAATTGACGTCAGTCGGCGATTCTACCTCTGGGCTATGGGCGTTCGGTAGAAGAAGGCAGACTTTTTATCGTGTATATTATCATTATACGCGCCCAATAGCCAGAGTTCTCTAATTTATTTACTGTATGAGCGATGCGTACATGCCCAAGTAGGTACTGTTTTTCAAAGTTTACCATTCTTCCAGAGTGCTCATTCAGGGTGTGAGAGCGTAAATAGCCATCCGCAGACAGATCTGTTTCGCTGTATCACAGCTCATCGGTACGGTTAGACACCGATTGCTTTTTAACCCAGAATGTCTCCCAAAGTGGGCTCACTTATTACTTTTTTCTCAGTTTGAATCGGCATGATTAAAAAACCAAAATACAGAAGGATAAGGAATAATATTGTGCAGCAAAAATTTAGTGCGGACATTAATAAAATAAAGAGAAAGACATGGTTATTTCTCTTTTATTTTATCTTTTATCTTTTGATCGGTAAAATTCTTTAATATCATATTTAATAAATGAGCAATGTTGATTTTTATCGTAATTTTGAAACCATTGAACACAATCATTCGTGGATTGCTACTGGTTTATATTAGTAAACATTCTTAGTGACTTACTTACCTTCTGCAAGATTAGCTTACTTATTTTACTTAACTCTGTTTTAGTGGGGTTCAGTAATCTATATTCAGGATTATTTGGAAAATTATTCTTATGATCTTTTACTGTTATGAAACAAGGTTTCAAATTTAATTTCTCCACACGATTGAATAACTCAAATTTGCCGACTAAAATACTAGCTTCTTGATTAATTTTAGTCTCTATATCAGTAGAAGGTTTTTATAGTGTTTAATAGTTTATTTGTGTAACGCTTTTTTTTATAATTGTTAGGGCTTATTTGATATAAGTATTTAGATTTATCTGCATTAAAATAAATTTCTCTACTTCTTAAAGATATACCCATCCCTGACCAACATATGTACGAATTATGTTTATTACAAAAAATAGAAAAATGCATTGCAAACATGCGATGAAAAGCCTACTTCTATCTTAATAATTTAAATGAAAACAATAATAGTGAGAAGTGTGGATTTAAAACCTATGCTTACCCACCACTTATCAAAGAATTAGACAAATTTGAAGCTGAGTTTATCAGCATAATTAAAGAACTAAAATACAGAAGATTAAGGAATAATATTGTGCAGCAAAAAATTAGTGCTGACATTAATAAAATAAATAGGAGTAGAAAGATTTATGTTAAAGCAGATAAGTCTAAATACTTATATCAAATGAGCCCTAACAACTATAAAAAAGAGTTACACAAAGAAGATATTAAACACTATAAAAAAGATCTTACTGATATAGAGACTAAAATTAATCAAGAAGCCAGTACTTTAGTCGGCAAATTTGAGCTATACAATCGTCTGGAGAAATTAAATTTGAAACCTTGTCTCATAACAGTAAAAGATCATGAGAGTAATTTTAAATTTACCCTAAATATAGATTACTGAACTTTACTAAAACAGAGTTTTTTTTTTAATCATCTCACCCCAAGCAAGGCATTCCACTGCCACTATTGCGCATGGGGCTACATAGGGGAAGGTAAAGAGAAGGAGTGGTTAGACATAAGTCAGGAGAAAGGTGACAGATGAGTAAGGATACCGAGGATGAGGGTCGGGCAGATGGGAAGAGTGTTTGATAGAACGGGAGCAGGTTAGTGTGTTAGGAGGTATCTATTGACCTTACATTTAAACTCCTGGAGATTGTAGCCGTCGGAGAAGCAATCGTGTGGAAGAGAATTCCACAGTCGGGAAGTGCGAGGAAAGAAACTGTTGGAGTAGAAGTTGCGGTTGCATTTTATCGGTTTCACTGTAAAAGGGTGGGATCTAGTTGCTAATCTAGTATCTCGTGCAAATTCGTATTTAGGGGGGACCACTGATCTAAGTTCATCGGAGCAGAAGCCGAGAAAGTATTTATAGAAGAGACACAGGGAAGTCACGTCGCGCCGGTGGGAGAGAGACTGCAGGCGGTCTGCCAAGTCGGTATCTATCACATTACAGACCCTCCTCTGAACCTTATCGAGAAGCCCGAGGAGAATAACAGGGGCACCCGACCAGATATGGCAGCAGTCTTCAATGCACGGGCGGATGGTAGATTTATATATGTGCAGGATAGATTTAGACGGAAAAAACTTCCGGGCCCTACACAGAGAACCGACTTTCATAGTTAGGTAAAATAATTAAGTTAATCTTGCAGAAGATATGTAATCACTAAGAATGTTTACTAATATAAACCAGTGACAATCCACTAATGATTGTACTGAATGGTTTAAAAATTACGATAAAATGAACATTGCTCATTCATTAAATATGATATTAAGGAGTATTACCGATCTATTTCCGAAAAAAATCTTTCAACGGGGACATTAGTTTTGCTAAGGAATTTAATGAAATTTCTGATCAAGAAATAGACGTTATTAAGCATTGCCGAAAGACGTTATTATACCACAGCAACATATGGATAACAAAAGGATGACTTGAAGTATTTTGACAACCCCATGGGAGCGTATGATGGGGGTCGACGTAGCAGAATTATTAGGGTGCTTATTGCTGTATAAGCTTAATAAGTACATTGATTTTCAAAACCACGGGTTATACCGTGATGATAAATTAATCATAGTCGATAACAGTAATCCCCAAATATGTGGCAACATACGCAAAATCTGTATTGGTTTTTCAAAAAGTACGGTTTGATTTGGATGATGAAATCAATTGAAAAGTGGTGAACTATTTAGACATCACTCTAAATCTTTTGAATGGATCCATATCCCCATACATGAAAGAAAACCAAAATCTGCAATATGTAATATATCTAATCACCCCGCACACATTATGCGAGGTATTGCTAAAAGTATTTCTTATAGACTATCAACCAATTCGTCTAGTAAAGATATCTTCAATAATCATAAAGAAGTATACCAAGATACACTCATTAAAAGTGGTCACAGAGAGAAACTAGTATATACGGACACTAAGAGGAGCAAACAAAATTTAGCGGTAAAAACCAAAACCGGAAAAATATTTTTCAATTCATCAAAATTTCGGTAAAGATAATAAGTTGTATAAAATATTTATATTTATAAAATATTTATTTCAATAGACACCTCCTAACACACTAACTTGCTCCCATTCTATCAAACACTCTTCCCATCTGCCCAACCCTCATCCTCGGTATCTATCCTTACCCATCTATCACCTTCCTCCTGACATTCCCTATGTCTAACCACTCCTTCTCTTTACCTCCCCCTCTGTAACCCCATGCGCAATAGTGGCAGTGGAATGCCTTGCTTGGGATCAAATGATTAAAAAAAAAACTCATGGGTGCATATGATGGGACCGAGGTAGCAGAATTAATAGGGTGCTTATTGCTGTATAAGCTTAATAAGTACATAGATTTTAAGAACCACGGATTATACCGTGATGATGGATAAATCATAGACGATAACAGTAACCCCCAGAAATGTGACAATATACGCAAAAAACTCTATCGGTTTTTTAAAAACTACGGTTTTGATTTAGATGTTGAAATCAATTTAAAAGTTGTGAATTATTTAGACATCATGCTAAATCTTTTGAATGGATCCATATCCCCATGCATGAAAGAAAACCAAAATCTGCAATATGTAAATACTAAATCCAATCACCACGCTCACATTATGCGGGGTATTGTTAAATGTATTTCTTATAGACTATCAAACAATTCGTCTAGTAAAGATATCTTCAATAATCATAAAAAAGTGTACCAAGATGCACTTATTAAAAGTGGTCATAAAAATAAATTGGTATATCCGGATACTAAGAGAAACAAACGAAAGAATAGAGGGAGGAACATTTTATGGTTTAATCCCCCGTTTAATTTAGTGGTAAAAAATAAAATTTGTAAAGTATTCTTCAATTTATTAGAGCAAGATTTTAGTAAAGATAAGTTGCATAAAATATTTAACCAAAATAACGTAAAACTTAGTTATTGCTGTATGCCCAATTTGGAAAAAAATATTATTGGATTAAACAAGAAAAGAGTTAGGAATAATACCCGTACTGGCATAAGAAGTTGTAATTGTAGGATTAAGAAGAATTGTCCCTTGCAGGGTAAATGTCAGCAACATTGTGTCGTCTATCGTGTTAAAATTTATAAAAACGCTGAGGACACTGAACCGAAAATATACTTAGGTGCTACCCAAGATATCTTCAAAACAAGATATTACAATAATACTTTTAGCTTTAATAATGAAAAATATAAACATAACACCACCCTATCCACTTATGTGTGGTCCATTAAACAAGAGCGTATATATAGATCTTATTTTGAAATGGGAAGTATTAAAAAGATGTACTAAATATGAAGCCAGCCAGAAATTTTGAAGGTTGTGTGTAGAGGAAAAACTTGCTATAGCTTCATATATACAAACCAATAATTTATTGAGTTCCCAAACTGAAATATTAAATAAATGTAGGCATAGAAAGCCTTGGCTTTGGGATTAAGTTTGCTTATGGTGGGTTTGTATCATTTTGGGTTTTGCTTTTGGTTTTCGTCTTTGCATTCATTAATCTTTAAACAATTTTTAAAATATATGAAATTAAAAATTAAATTTGTTTTCTATAATAAAGTTCTCCCCTATTTGTGTTTTATGTCTTCGTTCTGGTCACGTGGGTTGATTGAATTTCCTTTTCGTTTTTTTTTTCCTCGTTGGTCAGCTTTCCCTGATTATCCTTTTAGGTGAAACCTAGGTAGGTCTGTCTGGCTCACTAGGTATTCTTTACTTATATATATATATATATATATATATATATATATATATATATATTATATATATATATATGATGTCGTAGTACATTTTTTAGATGTCCTAGTACATCGGATACCGACGACTGTTCCCACCTCAGTTTATAGGAAACTAACATTTGTGGGGTTGGGATTCCTTTTGTCCTAAAAAACGTAAGATAAGGATTATTAGAACCATAGTTCATAGGGCTTTAATGATTTGTTCCGTGTCTTTTCTGGATGATGAAATTAGTTTTGTGAAGGAAACTTTATGCACTTTAGGGTATCCCCCCGACACTGTTCATTTGGCTATCCGTAATAAGATTTCGGAATTCAGAAAGGATAAGCTTACTACTGCTTAAAAATGCCCCGTTTATATGAGACTGTCCTGGATTGGATCAAAGTGTGAAAGCATGGCTAGACAGATTTCATCTGAAGTTCATTGTTGTTTTTTCTCGGCTGAGGCACGTATAGTGTTTCAAACCCGGCTCATGATATTTTCTGGACGCAAGGAAGCTATCCCTCCCCACCAAATTAATTCCATAATTTATAAATATAATTGTAGTTGCGGAGCTGACTACATAGGAAGACCAACTCAGCGTCTTGACATGAGAATAAAGCAATATGTCCTCACTAAAATGAGAAACCACACCTTGCCTAGAAATGGATTCGTCCCAAATACTTACGGTTCCGCCATTTGCGAGCACATTTTAAAAAATAAAAAGTGTGCAGCTAATTGAGATTACGATTGGTTCACTGTTGTGGCCCGATCTCACTCATTATTCCACTATAAGTTGCGGGAGGTTTTATATATCGGGTCTCGCAAACCTTCACTGTGCAATCAGTGTGAATTGTTGGGGCTCCTTCACTGTGCAATCAGTGTGAATTGTTGGGGCTCGATATTATTAACCTCTAGCTCCTAGCGTTTATATTTTTTCTTTCCCTCACACACAATATATATATCAGAAATAGTAGGGGAAATTGAAATAATTAAGTAATTCATCAAGTTTTTATTCGACCTCAACAGAATGCAGAAAGCACTGGACTTATCTGGGATTCATCAACAGTACGCATCCACTACCAGGAATTGAAACCCAGATAGTTAGGTTATTAAGCAAACGTCATACCAACTGTACCACGGGCATCGTTGACGAATAATATCGAGCCCCAACAATTCTAGTGGGATGCGCACTGCTGATGCAGTCCCAAATATAGTACGAAACAATATGTATATATATATATATATATATATATATATACACGAGGAAAAATCGCAAGATCGCCAAGACCTACCGCGGTTTCGCACAACGGCTCGTCTAGCCCTGACGAGCCGTTGTGCGAAACCGCGGTAGGTCTTGGCGATCTTGCGATTTTTTCTCGTGTGTTTTTGCTCTGCGTAACTGCCTCTTAGTTAATCCTTTTTGGTTAGTTTAGTATCGAGCACTTTTCTTTCTTTGTGGTTTGTTCCGTTTGAGGGTTTTTTTCTTTGCTGTGAAGTGCTGTATGTATTGTCGGTGCTCCGCAGTTTTCTTTTTTTTTCCCCTCGTTGTCCAAAGCTTTATAGCCGAGGGCGATAACGGAGTTAGATTCTGCCGGTTATTCGTGGTTCTTAAAAATTACTTGTGTAACATTTTAAGATTTGAATACGTACAGAGTCAATTTTATTATATATATATATATATATATATATATATATATATATATATGTGTGTGTGTGTGTGTGTGTGTGTGTGTGTGTGTGTGTGTGTAAAGTAAGTAAAAAAAATCCGAAATTTTGTTTCGTTGAATGGCCATTTCAGTGAGAAAATTCTCGCTTCATCAGCAACGATCAAAAAAAAAATTATTAATTGAAATATTTTACAAAATTTCCATACCGGAAGGATTCCGAAAACATACCCATACACAGGAAGTTAAAAAAAATAGCGGTGGGATTAAGAAGAGTAAATTATTTTAATTAAATTTGTCAACGCAACATAAGAAAGGGGAAAAGCAAACACGGAGTTTTATGAGTTGACATTAGAAGACTTTATATTATGTCTGTATTAAAGAATCAAAAGTTAAAAATTAAACCGTGACACATGGATAAAAGCGGTAAAGGAAAAGGAATCAAAGAAAAGACAAAAGGGGTAGAGAAGGGGAATTTAACGAAGAAATAAGATATTAAAAAAATTTCTTTGTAACCAAGGTAACGATTGACGACGACTTCGATGGTGAAAAAAAAAAAGAAAAAGAAAGGGGGAAGGAAGAGAAGGAAACCTTTATATTATATATTATTTATTATATTAGACTGTTAAAAATTTGTTTTAATTAATAATAAAAAGAAAAACTGTTATTGGAATTTTAAATTACATTTTCAAATTTCGGAATTTTTTACTTATTTACATGTATTGGCTCTGTAAATAGATAAGCCTTCCATCTGGATCAATTATAATATTAATAGGATTGGGTTTTGGTATTTTACCTATTTGCTCAGAGAAAAAAGAAAACTTACACGTAATATCAATTATGAACACGATAACAATATGCTTACTGTGTACGGAATATAACATACACATGACTTTAAATATATAAACATTACACATATTTAATTACAAGTATAATGAAATTCATCCTTGATAATGGCTAAATACATAGCCGAAAGCGCCCGAAAACAAAACTTTAAACAAGTTTTATATAATTTTAATTCTGAAAAAAAAAAAATGAAAAATATACGAAAACGTGTTTGTCATTTTAAATGAAACATGCATAAAAGAGGGATTGCTGTCAAATTACACACTATATATATATATATATATATATATATGTGTGTGTGTGTGTGTGTGTGTGTGTGTGTGTGTGCGCGCACGCGCGTATGTGTGTATGTACGGGAATAGCACCCGTGAAGACAGAGATTTTATCTCATTAATATAAACTATCAATTAGATAGAAATGAAGCGCTCAATGGATGTTATCCAGAGCAAATATATTGAAAAACAACAACAACAAAAAAACAAAAACAAAAACAAAACAAAAATGATAGAAAGAAAACTCAACACATGTTTGAACGGTTATAAATAAAGAATTTATTTCAGCCACCTAAGGAAAAATCCTACCATTGCTTCGTTTAGACTGTTGATGTATAAATAAATTTATTTTTTCATCAACGGTCTGAACGAAGCAATGGTAGGATTTTTCCTTATGTGGCTGAAATAAATTCGTTTAGACAGTTGATGTATAAAAAAATTTATTTTTTCATCATGGTAGAAACCTAGGTCACGTAATAACTCGTTTAAAAATGGAATATATATTGAGCTCTCTGGAGAAGGAAATTTTGAAAACAGTTTCCACTTCAGCTATGTGCGTGACTCTTCCGAAATGAATTGAGTTCTCTCGGGAACTGGCGTGTTTAAACACTGCTGATAAACAACACGTTAAAATTTCCTTTATCAGTTACCATGAGTCGATTGCTTAGAAAGTAGAGACTACGACGGACACCAAATCGGTCGAGTTTCGATCCTGGCGAGTGGATGCGTCTAGTCACACTGATCAGCTGTGATACAGCGAAACAGGCTAGTATGTGGATGACTAATGCATATATATTTAGCTTTTGGTCATAATTAAATTAGACTGATAAACAATTGTGTTAAAAAGGTTTCAATATATTTATATTGCAGAATTGGAGTAGATAGACTAAACTATCGCCCGGTTCACACTCCATCCCCGTCTATTGAACAGGTGAAGAGGCTCATCCCTTGTTTCCTGTTTAGGATGCGGTTTTCGGTTTTCTCTTTTCCAATCTCTTCACTCATTTCTTTTTTTTTTTCAATTGGAGTAGATAGACTAAACTATCACCCGGTTCACACTCCACCCACGTCTATTGAACAGGTGAAGAGGCTCATCCCTTTTTTCCTGTTTAGGAAGCGGTTTCCGTTTTCCTATTTTCTAATCTTCTCACTCTTATGTAGCCCCCTGCACATCAGTGGCGTTACCGCATTGCTTGGGGTGATATGATTAAAAAAAAAAAAAGAACTTTGAATATTTTTCATTTGCAGACGAGTTATGAAGCAACCACGGTTTCTTCTTTGTGTTGTATTTACACTAAAGGATTTTACCGTTTTTTTAAGAACGCCCACGTAATCTTTGTTCGGTAAACGTTATTAAAAAAAACCAGTAAAATAAGTTATTCTAAATTGCCTGAAGACACCGGAAATTAGAAAGTGTGGTTGTGTAAGAACTTGTTTTACAAAAGAAATATATATATATATATATATATATATATATATATAAACTTATTTATAAATGGAACTTTGTCTATGTGTGTGTGTATCCGTTACCTATAGACTCCGAAACGGCTGAACCATTTTTCTTGAATATTTACACAGTTGTACTATAAGCGTTTGCGAGTGTTCTTAGGTAGGTTTTGTGTTGTGGTACCCGCGATAAGTGTCGAAAATCGATAATTTGAAAAAATCGGGTTATAGAAGGAGTAGTCGAAATTTAATCAAATTTGATACACTCATAGACAAAGACATAAAAAAACGATATTCAGAAGTTTCAAGCCTGCAGTTTTTACAATAGTACAGAAAATTGATGATATATACCGGGTCTGATCAAAATCAGTTTTTCAGCCCTTTTATTTTAATTTTTCTTCGGGTTTGGCTCAAAGTAGGTATAATTGTAGTTCTTAGTCTCAGCCATGATACCATTTACTCAGAGGACCTATTTAGCCTTCAAAATTCAGTTTACGACGAAAAAACTTATTTGATGTCGATACAACCAGGAAATCAAAATTTGACTTTCATTCATTCATTTTTCTTTCAGTCTACGGTTTCTCTTTAACTGGAAACAACTATTGCTTTTTAGTCTTTCGTGCCAACGTCCAAAGAGTCTGATCTTCAGGATCATGGATGAGTTTTAACGCTTTCATTACACTCGAGCAACACCGGGCTATACTGCTAGTATATATATATATATATATATATATATATATATATATATATATACTACGAGCCATAATTATTAGGCCACGTCAGTGTTTTAAAAACTGATGTATTTTATACTATTTTTTAGCGTATTTACTTTATTTGAACTAATGTCTTCATTTTTGTTGCCATTTGTACGACGTTTCGGCCGTTGTCTCCTGCGGCCTTCTTTAGGTACTAGGAATTTCGAACCGATCCCTTATTACAATCATTATAGACAAATAATATTTTTTAGTTTTTATTGCAAAGTGACTAATTGTAAATGAAAATAGAATGGGTCTTTTGTTAATAATTGCACAATAACATGTGTACCAAATAAAATTATAAAAATTTAACAAGTACCTATATTGCAGTTTCATCAACGAAAGAATGCTTAAAATTTCGGCTGATTCGGACGAGTTCATCTTTGCTTCCTTGCCTTGAAAATTTTTGCAAAGAAATAACAAAAGAACCATTCTATTTTCATTTAGAATTATCCAATTGGCAATAAATACCAAAAATAGTATGAAATACATCATTTATTCTTTTAAAAAAACTGGGGTTGCCTAATAATTATGACCTGTAGTGTATATATATATATATATATATTAGGGAAATTAACCAAACTGGTTATAAACAACCGACATTTTGAAATGATTTGTTTGAACATTGTCTTTGATCGATACTCGTATTTAAGTAGATATTCTGTTTATGATCAAACAGGATTATATATTTATTTCTATCGGCCTGGTTATTTACGATAAATTTTTTTACGAAAATGTGTGTCATTCGTCAGGATTCGAAACTGCAACCCCTATCCATATAGGGGAATCCACCAAGTGATGTGGCGCATCGTAAATAAAAAATAATGCTCAAACAAATCATTATATATATATATATATATATATATATGTGTGTGTGTGTGTGTGTGTGTGTGTGTGTGTGTGTGTGTGTGTGTGTGTGTGTGCGCGCGCGCGCACGCACGCGCTTATTCACATCAGTATATGAATATTTTTCAGGTGTTAATAAAACAGTGATCAATCTATATAGTAATAAATATCACATCACGAGAGCCAGAAGTTCAAATCCCAGTTCATAATGTGTACCTAATGATTGCATAGGGTATGAAACTCAGTGTCGTGCTTCAAACGTAGGATGATATATATACTTATTAATATATTAATGTATATTTGTGCAGCAACGTTTCATTTCAACAGGTTTCGTCAAAAACGACAGACATGGAAGATTTTTAAAGAACACTCCTGTTAAAGCATAAAACTCACAAACATTACATTATAGTTAAATATGACGGCATAATAACAACATCGGAAAAAAACATTCTTAAAAATGGCCAGTGATGTGGTTAAAAGCGCTTGGAAAATAAAATATTCTGGAATATTTTTATACTTCTTATCTCCTGTAAAAAAATAATTGTAAGAATAATGGAAAAATTAAATAAAAATTTAATAAAATCACTCTTCTCTGTCGTTTTTAACGAAACATGTTTAGTAATATATATATATATATATATATATATATATATATATATATATATTTATGTGTGTGTGTATGTATATGTGTGTGTGTGCGTGTGTGCGTGTCGTGTGTGTACATTCGGATAATTTTACATTAATTATTTACTCTAATGGCGATCTTAAATATATTATCATTATCATTTTTTTTTTTCATTTTTTTTTATAAGCGTTTCACCCCGAGCAAGACATGTCACTGCCACTACTGCGCAGGGGGCTACATAGAGTGGAGAAAGGCTGATTAAATATAGGAAATGTCAGAGGCTGGGTGATAGGCGGTTAAGGATACTGAGAATGAGGGTTGGATAGATGAGAGTGAGAATAGTTGGGAGTTAGTGTGATAGGAGGTGTCTATTGACCCTACATTTAAACACCTGGAGATTGTAACTGTCGGGAAAGCAGACTTGTGGAAGGGAGTTCCACAGGCGGGAAGCGCGAGAGAAGAAGCTGTTGGAGTAGAATTTATGGTTACATCTTATTTGTTTAACTGTAAAAGGGTGGGACCTAGTTGCTAATCTAGTATCTCGTGTAAATTCCTGCTTAGGCGGCACCAGTGATCTAAGCTCATCGGAGCAGAAGCCATGAAAGTACTTGTAGAAGAGGCACAGGGAAGCCACATCACGCCGGTGAGAGAGTGGTTGCAGCCGGTCTGCCAAGTCAGTATCAATCACGTTACAGATCCTCCTTTGTATTTTGTCAAGAAGCCCAAGGAGAGTAGCAGGGGCACCCGACCAGATATGGCAGCAATATTCAATACACGGGCGGATGGTAGATTTGTATATGTGCAGAATAGATTCAGGTGGGAAAAATTTCCGGGCCCTGCACATTGATTATTATTATTGAAAAGCCGTATCAGCTCTTGTAATTCAGTTTCGTATACTCGCTTAGCCAAAGAAAATGGTCTTTGCAGCCCTTTGCTATGGTGGGTGGTGGCTATCATTTTGAGCAGCTTATTCCTTGACTATCACGCAGATCAGCGCCTTGTTTAATGACGATTTTCTATGTTTTCATTATTGCGACATGTTGCTTTTTCCTACTTCAACAAGTCAACTGTAAAGTTCCTCACAGGTATGGAAATACGCGTGCCAAATGACGAAGCGATGAAATGCCAAGTCTCAGCTCCAAAAGTGAATAAATGGAAGAAATATCAGTTGTAGAATTGAACAAAATAAGAACTCGTGATGATGTATTCTTTAAAACCCGCCAAAAATACACAAATAAAACTTTGCGGTGGATACATAACGTTTTAACGGATTTTTTTAATATTCAGTTTGTTAGCGTTTTGTTTTTGCTTGAGTTCTCCACCTTTTATATTTGGTTGTGAATTCTCAATGTTTTTGTCAAAGCTCTTTATTCAAGTGTCAAATTGTCCTTGTCTTTGCTGAAAATCTTTACTATTTATAGTCATTTGCCCGATTTTTCTTTTCTTTTTTTCTTGCTGAACAAAACCGTTTATAGTCGAGTATCTACTACTTTTTTTGCTGAAAATCCTTATTTTTTATAGTCAATTGTCCGATTTTTTTCTGAACAAAGACGTTTATACTCGAGTGTCCACTTCTTCTCTTTGCTGAAAATCTTTACTATTTATAGTCGTTTGTCCGATTTTTGATTTTTGGCTGAGAAAAACGTTTATACTCGAGTGTCCAATTCTTCTCTTTGCTGAAAACTTTTACTATTTATAGTCGTTTGTCCGAGCTTTCGTTTTTTGCTGAAAAAAAAAAGTTTATACTCGAGTGTCTACTTCCTGTCTTTGCTGAAAATCTTTACTATTTATAGTCGGTTCTCCGATTTTTTTTTTTTTTTGCTGAAAAACCGTTTATACGCGAGTGTCCAATTCTTGTTTTTGCTGAAAATCCTTACTCTTTATAGTCGTTTTTCCGATTTTTCGTTTTTTGCTGAAAAAACCGTTTATACTCGAATTTCCACTTCTTCTTTTTGCTGAAAATCCTTACTATTTATAGTCGGTTCTCCGATTTTTCTTTCTTTATTTTTTTTTATTTTGCTGAACAAAGCCGTTTATACTTGAGTGTCAACTTTGTATCTTTGCTGAAAATCCTTACTATTCATAGTCGTTTGTCCGTTTTTTTTGTTTTTTTTTTGCTGAACAAAACCGTTCATTCTCGAGTGTCCGCTTCTTGTCTTTGCTGAAAATCCTTTACAGTTTGTTATGATATTCAAAGTAAGGCTCTTAGTTGTGTGGAGTTAGTTCTACAGTACATGACTATTCCACTAGCAAGTCTAAACATAATGTCTAATGAAAGTCAGAAAAGTTTCATACGTGATACACGCTTGGGTGATCGTATCTCGAAAGAGACTCGGCAACAGATTTTCCCACAATAGGTTGCCATTAGTTTTTGTGGTAGACAGGTTGACAACCAATGCTACATAACCCCTTCTGCCATGCTATTTAACCCATAACTGGAGGGAGAAGTGACAAATTAATATCTTGCCCAATGGTATTTGCGCGTAAGTGAATGCCACAAATTCAACTAGAATTCGAACTCTGTTCTTTAACTTCTTCTTCCGAATCGTATGCTAATTAGTTTTATCACAAACTAACCACAACTACATCTCTCTGAATCGAATAGGCTTTATGCCATTCATCTATTTTGACTTCAAAATCTCCCACTCTCTAGAGATTTGTGTGTATTTATCTTTGTGGTAACTCTATACCTGTCTTGATTGTTGGGGACGTCATGCACTTCCTTATCAAACTGTCTTGGTCTTCATCCCTCACCAGTGAGGCTAAGAACTTTGTATATCTTTTGTAACAAAATAGTAAATAAAGAAAAAAACATATAGTGATGAAGTTTTTAAACTTCATGGTTGTTTTTGTTAGATCTCGGTGAATGTGTGTTACTGTAGTACATATTTGATCGGATGATTGAGGAAATTGTTAGAGTGTATCGATCAAGAATGAGATTTTCTAGGTGTATAATACAGCGTGTTGACCAGTGTTTTCTACCCCTGCTCTTCGTCGTTGTGCGACAAAAGCATGTATTTTAAATAAAAATTATTTCCTTATTGGTCAGGTGCAAGTTGCGAGCTTGGTTCGCCTGAGTTGGATAAAACTTCATTTTCTTTTCTAGATTCCTAAAATGTCCGTCTCCATCCCTGGTTAAGCTAATCTCTTTGTGTTCACTTAGTCAAATGTGATTGGGTCTCCTTCCCTGCGTTCTCGTTTGTTATGGTCCTTTTTATTATATTATATTTTGTTATTATAATGGGGGGGGGCAGTTGATTATTTCATAACAATAGAAAACAGATCCCCCACTTTATGCCCGGTAGAAGCTTTACTTAAGAACATAAAAATTGACATCGTAATGCATGCTTTTCATTGCATCATTTTTTACTCCTTTCAGGATGTGCGTTGTGGTGCAGTGGATATCGTGTCTAAACAAGAAATTGGAGAGCCGAGTTCGATATCCAGTTGAATTCATTGCGTGCATTTACGCGCAAATACCATTGGGAAAGGTCTCTGTCATTCACTTATAACAGGACAAATTAGGTTCTAAAAGAAAGATACATGATCACCCAAAGTGTGTATCACGTATGACACTTAACTGATTGACTGACTGACTGACTGCCTGCTTGACAGCTATACAGGATGGGGTTTGGGTTAGGTATATACGTTGATGTGCATTGTGGTGCAGTGGATTTCGCCTCCGAAGAAGAAATCGAACAACCGAGTTCGAATTCCAGTTGAATTCATTGCGTTCACTTACGCGCAAATACCCTTGGGAAAGGTCTCTGTCATTCACTTGTGGGTTAAGTAACAGGACAGATTGGGTTCTAAAAGAAAGAGACATGATCACCCAAAGTATGTATCACGTATGACACTTAACTGACTGACTGACTGACTGACTGCTTGACAGCTATACAGGATGGGGTTTGGGTTAGGTATATACGTTGATGTGCATTGTGGTGCAGTGGATTTCGCCTCCGAACAAGAAATCGAACAGCCGAGTTCGAATTCCAGTTGAATTCATTGCGTTCACTTACGCGCAAATACCCTTGGGAAAGGTCTTTTCTATCTTTAACTTATGGGTTAATTAACAGGACAGATTCGGTTCTATAGCCTCGGCTGGCAAACAGTCTATAACGAAAAGTAATAGCAGCCTACTGCGGGATAATATTCTGCTCAGTCAGTCATGTCTCTTTCGAGACATGATCGCCCAATGCGTGTATCACGTATGGCACTCAATTGACTGACTGACTGCCTGTGATATACAGGATGGGGTTTGGGTTAGGTATATACGTTGATGTGCGTTGTGGTGCAGTGGATATCGAACAAGAAATCGATAAGGAGAGTTCGAATTCCAGTTGAATTCATTGCATTCACTAACGCTCAAATATTCTTGGGAAAGATATTAATCCGTCTCTTCTCCCTCCACTTATGGGTTAAATAGTAAGACAGATTAGGTTCTATAGCCTTGTTTAACAACCAGTCAATCGCAGAAAATAACGGTATTCTACTGCAGGAAAATCTTCTGCTCAGTCAGTCATGTTCCTTTCGGGACATGATCGCCCAAGCGTGTATCACTTATGGCACTTAACTGACTGATTTATAAATCTTCATTGAATAAAACACCATTTTCTGCACTTAACTTATGTCTAAATTCTTTGTATTGGCTTTTCAAAAAAAATTTTTTTTAATCATATCACCCCGACCAAGGTGGTAACGCCACTGATGTGCAGGGGGCTACATAAGAGTAAAAGCACTAAATAGAAGAGAGTAAAGAGAAGGACAAACCATTTAGAAAGGAGCAAGAGAAGGGAGGGGACACAGGTGTGATGACAGTTGCAGAGGTGGAGAGATAGGAAAGGATATGCAGGGTGGTGGTTAAGAGATGAGTATTGACCTTGCATTTGAATTCCTAGAGATTGTAGCCGTCAGGAAAGCAAGAATAAGGAAGCGAGTTCCGCAGGCGGGAAGTGCGAGGAAAGAAGCTGCAGTAGTAGAATTGTCGTCTGCATTTGGTTAATCTCACTGTGAATGGGTGAGACCCAGTTGCCAGTCTGGTTACACGAGTAAACACCTGTTGAGGAGGCACCAGTGACTTAAGTTCGGTAGAGATTATTTCATCTATCTTTTCCTGATGTTATTTATCTTTTCTGCGAGATCCAATCCTACCCAAAACCTTTTCGTTGCTACACTTTTTCTGTTTATTGTATCCTCAGTATCCTTCTGTAGAATCACATTTTGGTTGCTTCAAGTCTTTGGTTCATCGTTGATGAGATTGTCAAGCAATCGCAGTTATATTGAAAGACGGACATCTAATAACAATCCAGTTTTCTCTTCTTTGTTTCCAACCTTTATATATTATCAAATACTTATTCTCACAATTAGAACGTTTTAAATAGCTTTCCAAATGATAAAACTTGTTCTTCCCATGCGAGGCATACGAATCCATCTAAGCAATCCATTTGTGAATTTAATTACTACGATTTCCTTAAAATTATCATCTGTTTAAATTTGATATTATAATCTTTTTAAATCTATTTTTGTAAAGCTTTTAATTCCTGTTAACGAATATATTTTCAATGTTTGAGATTGGATAAGGATCCAAATAAATCCTATGGTTATTGCGCTAACTTTATAGTCACCACCTTGTCTAAGATCACCTTTCTTTTTCTTTTTTTAAAATTACTATAATTGATGACCTTTTACTTTTACCCTAAATCGGGGGAAAGAATTCCAAAATACTTTGTTCAATCATTTTATGTAGTTTCGGTGGGCAATAAGCAAACTTGAAAATCTGAGAAATTCAGAATCTTTTTAAAAACATTTCACCCCAAGAAGACGGGACCGCCATAGTTACAGTGAGATAAAAGACTGAGTACAATGGGGGTAGGATAAACAATGGGGGTAGGAAAAACAATGGGGGAAGAAAGACAATGCATTTTAATTTTTGGAGATGACAGCTATCAGGGAAGAAAGTAAATGGAAGGGACTTCCAACGAGAAGGAAGTGAGAGAAAAGAAACTGTTCGAGTAGAAGTTACGTTTACATTTAAGTAAATTAAAATGGTAAAAAGAAGGGACCTGGATGCCAATTTAGTACCATGCTTAAATTCATGTGGACGAGGCATCAGCAAAAAAAAAAAAAAAGGTCGTCAGAGTAGTTACAGAGGTCGAGATGCCAAGTAAGGATCTATTACATTGCAGATCCTCTTTTGGATTTTGTCGACAAGCTTTAGATGAATAACAAGAGAACCCGACAAGATATGGTAACAGTATTTAATTTACAATTTTCATTTCAATTTAATATTTCTTTTATAATATTTAATTTTCGGGATTATTTGAATTCATAAGATGAACTAAAACCGTGTCATCAACCATAAGCAGATCTGTTCCTATTATTCACTTAGCAATAAATACTAAAAATTGTATGAAAGTGGGTAATTCTAAATGAAAACATAAAGGTTCTTTTGTTATTATTACTTTGCAAAATTTTACAAGGCAAGGAAGCAAAGATGAGACTCGTCCGAATCACCCTAAATTTTCTTCATCCTTTCATTGATGAAACTGCAATATAGGTAATCATTAAATATTTATAAATTCATTTGATGCACGTTACTGTGGTGTATTAACAAAGGACACATTCTATTTTCATTTATAATTATTCACTTGGCAATAAATACTAAAAAACAGTATGAAATACATAATTTCTTTAAACACTGGAGTGGCCTAACATTTATGGCCGGTTCTTCAATACGGCAGTGAATGCTGGACAATATAATCGAAAATGAGGACAAAACTGGAAGCAGCGGAAATGTGGTTCTACAGAAGAATGCTGCGGATATCGTGGACTGAGCATGCAAGCAACGATGAGGTATTGGAAAGAATGGCAACAAAGTGATACTGAGCATCAGGAAGAGACAACTGAAGTTCCTGGGACACGCAATGAGGAAGGAGAGCCTGGAGAACCTGATACTGACTGGCCAGATAGAAGGAAAAGGAGACAGAAAAGGCAGCGGATAACATATTTGCAGGGCCTGATCAGGTGGATGACGGAACGAGGGTTACCAGGAGTAACAGGAGCAAACATACTAAGAGCCATAAGGGATAGGGAGACGTAGAGAACTATGATCGCCCACGTCCTGAAGGGACAGGGCACATAAATGAAGAAGTGTACCTCAATTTTTAGCTAGGTCTGATCATTTTAGAGTTGAAATGGGAGGATTTAACCGTAGGTTTTAGTGGTGGTGGAATATCCTGTCCTACCCAGGAATGGGTATGGCTCGGGTTATAAAAGACCTAGACGAGAACGAACTACGATGAGGGATAACGCTCAAGAGAGATCGAGTGTGTTCGTGACTATACGCGAGTCTTCGTCATTACACGAGAGTGATCAAGGTTATTCGTCATTATACGAGAGTCGACAGCCATCGGCCTTAGACGAGAGTTAGACGTTACTAGACGAAAGCCTACTTCTCAAGACGGACGCATACGTCCTATACCGAGACATTACCTTCTTAATTGTTATTCGTGTTAACTGTTTGTTGGTTTACTTGTATTTGGTTTATTGTACTGAGGTATAATAAATCTCTATTTATATATTCTCAGTGTTAAGAGTTATTTCTTGCATTATTCTTTCTCTGTTTATCCCCTCCCGGTATACAACAGTTCTAAGTTAAAAGTTTCTTTTATTGCATTTCTTGCTTGTAAAAAAAAAAAATCCTTTGGCTTTTTGACCCTCAAAGAACTTGACTCTTCAAAAATTGTTTGACCCTCAAAGAACTTGACTCTTCAAAAATTGTTGATGCTAAATCAAATGTTATATACTGACTCTTTAATATGTGTTTATTTATTGTTCTTACTTATTAATAACTATTTTACTTAGAGGTTCTTTTACCCTCGGTAAACCTTTACGTCTTAGTGGCTTTATCACCTTGTTAAGCGTAAAATGATTATAAAATCAGACTAAATAAATAATAATAATAGTAATTATTATTATTAAACAAAATGTCCGACGAAACTCTTCCAATATTTTATAACAGGAGAAAAATGCGGTTTAAGGAATAAAATAATAACATGGTGGTTAACAATGTTAAGCAATGCTTCAACAGAATGTCGGTTTTCTTCAGGTTGGATTAAAGAAAATTCATGTACAAAAATGTATAAATCTACAACATTTTGTTGAAATGTTGTTTAACATTGTCAATTACTGTTTTCTTTTCTTATTTTTCTTAAATCACGCTCTTCTCCTCCCTGTAATAATAATAATAATAATAATAATAATAATAATAGGACTTTGTCTATGTAACGCTAGAGATGATAGGGGTGATATAAACAAACTTGAAATGGAGCCATACCGACACACCACGACCTGCCTTATGTCTTCCGCAGACTTGGTAGGTAGTGCGACCATAGTAGAAATCGAAATGATTATAAAATCACACTAAATAAATAATAATAATAATAATTATTATTATTATTAAACAAAATGTCCGACGAAACTCTTCCAATATTTTATAACAGTTAGGAGAAAAGCGCGGTTTAAGAAATAGAATAAGAACATGGTGTTTAACAATGTTAAGCAATGCTTCAACAGAATGTCGGTTTTCTTCAGGTTAGATTTTAGAAAATTCATGTGCAAAAATGTATAAATCTACAAAAAAAAGTACAAATGTTACTTGTCTTGTAATGAGAAAACCTCTGTACTTGTAATCAAATCAAAACGAATGAAACCTTTGTACAAAGATATACTTTTTTTGCCAGTGTTTATACTTTTATACTTAAAAAGAATCAATTTTAAATGTAACTTGAAGAAGACAGACATTTTGTTGAAATATTGTTTAACATTGTCAATTACTGTTTTCTTTTCTTATTTTTCTTAAGTCACGCTCTTCTCCTCCCTGTAATAATAATAATAATAATAATAATAATAATAATAATAATAGGACTTTGTCTATGTAATGCTAGGGATGATGGGGGTAATATAAAAAACTTGAAATGGAGCCATAACGACACACCACGACCTGCCTTATGTCTTCCGCAGACTTGGTAGGTAGTGCGACCATAGCAGAAACAGTAATATGATGAAAAATGACAACATAAGAATAATAACTACAAGTGCAGTTAGAGATCGCAAATCTTCGCCGAGGCGATACCTACATCATTTAAGTGATTAGCAAGAGATGATTATTAAAATGAGAAAGAATAACTGCAATGGACTTAAACACTCAAAAGAGTGAACATGCAAAACAATGACATCGATTAATCTCAAAATTAAATGCGCACTTAAAATTAAACTGTGGAGATTATTAAGTATTTAAAATTATATGGGAGGCAATTCAGTATTTGGCATTTGAAAAGCAAAAATTAAATTTATTAATAAAACCGGAAAATAACCAAGAAACTTTATCCCATTACGGATCGAACCCAAAATCTAATCTCGGTAAATATAATGGTGATATTAGAGATTTCCAAAAATTCCACAGACATTGACCAAACAATTGCTGTTACTGTAGGATAATATTTTTTAAAACATTTTCTTAGTGAGATTTTCTAGAAAATCTATTTCCCCAGTTCACTAAGAGTTATCAATAGTTTTAATGTAGATCGGTATTCAAATCTTTGATTTTTGTTTAAGGTTAGCATGCCAATATCATGATTATGCATCTTGATTATACCATCATTTTCCCTTCAAGACAGATTTACCTCCATAATCATTTCACGCCAAGCAAGGTGTTAACGCCACTGTGTAGGGGGTTACATAAGTGTTGGGACGTCCGCGCCTATTCGGCTATAATGGACTATTCCATTACTATGTAAAGTCATGGTGGCATCTACGTAGGAGAGTGTGCCGAGCAGCCGATCGACAAGTCAGTCGTAGACTTCCGGTGACGACCCGGAAGTACCCATTGCTCATACTACGTCTTACGACGGTTGAGACGATTAACCTTTATTCTTGTATTGGATACTAATAACCTTTGTAAATACTATTTTCACGGAATACAACAATTAACCTATTCCTGTTGTTGAGTTATTTATTCTTACTCACGACATAACAATAAGAGAGTTGAAGTATTAGGCAGGAGGAGAGTGAAGGCAAAGACGAACCAGCTACAGGGGTTGAAAGAGATTGGACAAGAGAAGGATGTGAACACAGGAGTGAAGACATTTGCGAAGATAGAGAGAAAGGAAAAGAACAAGATACACGAGGTGATGTAGAAATGGCTAGAGTTAAGTGGATAAAAGATGGGAATTGACATTGCAATTCTTGGAGGTTTTAGCCGTCAGGAAAGCAAGTATACGGAAGGGAGTTCCAGAGGCGGGAAGTGCGGGAAAAGAAGCTGCTGGAACAGAGTTGTCACCTGCATTTGGTTGATCTAACTGCAAAAGGGTGAGACATTGTTGCCAATCTGGTTGCCCGAGTAAATACTTCTGGAGGGGGCACCAGTGACCAAAGTTCGTCAGAGTAGAAACCGTGAAAATATTTATAGAGGAGACAGAGGGAAGCCACATCCCGACGATGAGAAAGTGGCTGGAGTTGAGCTTTCAGGTCAGGACCAATCACAGTACAGATTTGAGTTGTTGCTGCGATTGAAAGTCTTTAAGTTACAGGGATTCCTATATTTAGTGCAGTTCTTTGCAATTTTGTAACTACAGACTTTGAGATCTTATGAATGTTAGTCTTTTTTAAGAAATTAAAGCCGTTTTAATCATTGATATGAGAATGCATAAAGCTGATTGTTTATTTATTTCTAAACGAGTTGAGATCGACGCGTGACATCCGTTTGAGTGCCTAGATCTGACGAGATTATTTAAGTATATGTCACCAGTTCTTAGGCAAATGTTTTAGTTTTAAAGCAAATTTTGGATTTTCAACTGAATTATTCCTAGAGTTGTGGGTGTATGTTGTGGTTGAGTGAATATCGGCTCGGAACAAGAAATCGGAGAGCCGAGTTCGAATTCAAGTTGAATTCGTTGCAAATATCCTTGGGAAAGATATTAATCCATCTATTCTCTCCAGTTATGGGTTAAATAACAGTGCAGATTGCTTTCTATAACTCTGTTTAGCAACTAATCTACCGTAGAAAGTAATAACAACCTAAGACGGGAAAATCTTCTTCCCAGTCAGGCATGTCTCTTTCGAGACATGATCGCCCAAAGCGTGTATCACGTATGCCACTTAACTGACTAACTGATTCTTAACGCAGCCTGATCTCTGCTCAAGGTTTTTAACTTGTATAATAAATTTGTTATTATAATGAATGGCAAACATGGAGATTTGCGCCGGGAAAAGGACGTTTTCCAAATGATATAGCTATTAATTTAACTAACATCACTCCTCGGCAATGTTTATTGTTTTTTTTTAATCATATCACCCCAAGCAAGGCGAAAATGCCACTGATGCGCAGGGGGCTACGTAAGGGTAAAAAGAATGGAAAAGAGAAAGACGGAAACCACATCCTAACCAGGAAACAAAGGATGAGCCTCTTCAATAGATGTGGGTGGAGTGTGAACCGGGCGATAGTTTAGTCTATCTACTCCAATTGAAAAAAATAAAAAATAAAAATAAAAAAAAGAGTGAAAGATTGGAAAAGAGAAAAACCGGAAACCACAACCTAAACTAGGAAACAAGGGATGAGCCTCTTCACCAGTTCAATAGACGTGGGTGGAGTGTGAACCGGGCGATTGTTTAGTCTATCTACTCCAATTGAAAAAATAAAATAAAATAAAATAAAAAAAGATTGGAAAAGAGAAAACCGGAAACCACATTCTAAACAGGAAACAAGAGATGAGCCTCTTCACCTGTTCAATAGACGTGGGTGGAGTGTAAACCGGGCGTTAGTTTAGTCTATCTACTCCAATTGAAAAAAAATAAAAATAAAAAAAAGAATGAAAAGATTGGAAAAGAGAAAAACCGGAAACCACAACCTAAACAGGAAACAAGGGATGAGCCTCTTCACCTGTTTATTGTTTTAAAAAGAATAGACTTGTAATAAAACATAAAAATATGATGAAAATAAATTTAAATATTATTTTTTGTTGATAATTTTGAGAGCTCCAATATAATTGGCAACAATGAATAATTCTTTAAATTTATTAAATTATTGTCCATAGATTTCATAGTCCCATGCGCCTGCAACAATTTCAATAGCCATTTTCAAGGACGTATTTTCAATTTCTGGTGTTGTTACGTTTCCTCCTGTTTTGACTGTCACGTAGTAATTTATTTATTCTTTAAATATTTAATTCTAAGGCATCATGTACTGCTTGAGATAATAAAGATTGTGGACAATTTCTATATACCTTAACTCCTAATAAACGGAAAAATATTAGGATGCTGGAAAAAATTTAATAAAAATTTATTAAATCTCCCTTTTCCGCTATATTCAATGAAAGGTGTTTTAAAGAAAGGCTACTACCCAGACATATATACATATATAAACTATCGGCCATAATTATTCGGTCCTGGGCATGACGGTAAACTACATTCGGCAGCAAGGCCTCTAATTGGAAGGTTGTGAGGAGCATGGAACCACCTCATAACTGTTGTTGTTCCCTAGTCCACCCTGACCCGGAGTGGTAGCACCTGTTAGGGTCCCAGCTGTGGGCAAATAGTTAACCCACTGAAATTAGGGTCAAAACATTATGAAAGTATACAAATACACTTTTATAGAAATATATACATAAAAATAGACTTTTCTAGAGAAATATACATTTTTTAAGGAAACATTTCACCAACAAATCATTTTTGAAGAAAAAATTATTAACATAACACATTTTTGAAGGAAAAAAATTATTCTCAGCAAAACATTTTTGAATACAAAACTGAAAGATATTTTCAGTTTTCTAAATTAAAATAGAAAATATTTTTTTTCATTAAAATCTGACTAAATCAACCTTCTCACTATAATCGAATATTTAAAACATACCTTAAAACTCCACCTTTTTGGCATGAAATAACCTACAGAGTTTGATATGCCGTTAAACAAAACTCAAACTGAAACCATGATTATTAGGCCATGCGAGTTTTTAAAAAAAAATGATGTATTTCATACTATTTTTAGTATTTATTTCCAAGTGTATAATTCTAAATGAAAATAGAATGGTTCTTTTGTTATTATTACTTTGCAAAAATTTACAAGGCAAGGAAGCAAAGATGAACTCGTACGAATCGTCCTAAATTTTCTTCATTCTTTTATTGATAAAACAGCAATATAGGTAATTTTTAAATATTTATAAATTAATTGTTATTGTGCAGTATAAGCAAAAGAAGCATTCTATTTTCATTTACAATTATTCACTTGGCAATAAATATTAAAAAATAGTATGAAACACATCATTTTCTTAAAACACTGGGGTGGCCCGGTAGTATATATATATATATGTGTGTGTGTGTGTGTGTGTGTGTGTGTGTGTGTGTGTGTGTGTGTATACAGACAGATAGATAGAGAGAGAGAGAGAGAGAGAGAGAGAGAGAGAGAGAGAGAGAGAGAGAGAGAGCAATAATATAAGTAAAAGGTTTTCAGCGTCCCGACTCCAGATTTTTGTAGACGGACTCCCCCAAAAATCACTCCGTCGACTCGTCAGAGGTTTATCAGCAATTGGCGGCTTATAATTCTATAAGCTTCTTCTATCTATGCACTTTTCATTCGTTCTAGTTGTTTTTGATTATTTTTAACTCATGGACAACTTTTACTATTTTTTGTGGATCCCCAAAACTATTGAACGAATAAAAAGAAGCTTATATTTTTTTTACTAATAGATAGGTTTAGGAATTTTATTAAAAAAACAGTGAATCTGTTTGTTTCTTTTATTTTGTTAATATTTATACTTATCGGAACGAGAAATCGGAGTTCCGAGTTCAAATTCCAGCTGAATCCTTTGCATTCACTTTAGCGCAAATATCAGTGAAAAATATATTAATCCATCGCTTCTCCCTCTAGCTATGGGCTAAATAGCAAAAACAAATTGGATTCTATAGCCTTGGTTGGCAATCAGTCTTTTTTCTTATAATCATATTGCCCCAAGAAATGCAGTTTACTACAGCTGGTGCGCAGGGGGTTACATAGGAGGAAGGTTATGAGAAAAGAGGGACAGGTTATAGATGTTTCAGGAATTGGGTAAGAGAATTATCAGAATGCTGATGATCATGTTGCGAACAGAAAAAGGGGCATGGGAGGGAGGATGCAATTCAGTTGGATAGAAGATGACGATTGAATTTACATATAAATTCTTGGGGATTGTAGTTGTCGGTGGAGCAAGTATACGGAAAGTGGAAAGTGCGAGAAAATAAACTATTATACCGAAAGTTAATATAGTAATATAGCAAAAGGTTACATTTTATTGGTTTCACAGTAAATTATGGGGAGAGAGGACTAACACGAATACTAAGAAAACCCAATCTATGATTATTAGGGTACTTGGACAATTGCGTCCCGGACAATTGCATGGCAGGTTCTTTTCGTCCCTATACAAATGCGACCCTGGATAATTTTGAAATTCTGGTAATTTTATCAGTTTTAAGAAATGTCTTGTTTTCAGGAGTATTTATCTAATAAAGTCATGATTATGTAATTTACAGTTTTTATGTTACCTACATAAACAGTTGCATAGCAGGTTCTTTTCGTCCCTATGTGAATGCGACCCTGGATAATTTTGAAATTCTGGTAATTTTATCAATTTTAATAAATGCCTTGTTTTCAGGAGTATTTATCTAATAAAGTCATGATTATGTAATTTACAGTTTTTATTTTACCTACATAAACAGTTACATAGCAGGTTCTTTTCCTCCCTATGTGAATGCGACCCTGGATAATTTTGAAATTCTGGTAATTTTATCAATTTTAAGAAATGTCTTGTTTTCAGGAGTATTTATCTAATAACGTCATGATTATGTAATTTACAGTTTTTATGTTACCTACATAAACAGTTGCATAGCAGGTTCTTTTCGTCCCTATGTGAATGCGACCCTGGATAATTTTGAAATTCTGGTAATTTTATCAATTTTAAGAAATGTCTTGTTTTCAGGAGTATTTATCTAATAACGTCATGATTATGTAATTTACAGTTTTTATGTTACCTACATAAACAGTTGCATAGCAGGTTCTTTTCATCCCTATACAAATGCGACCCTGGATAATTTTGAAATTCTGGTAATTTTATCAATTTTAAGAAATGCCTTGTTTTCAGGAGTATTTATCTAATAAAGTCATGATTATGTAATTTACAGTTTTTATGTTACCTACATAAACAGTTGCATAGCAGGTTCTTTTCCGCCCTATGTGAATGAGACCCTGGATAATTTTGAAATTCTGGTAATTTTATCAATTTTAAGAAATGCCTTGTTTTCAGGAGTATTTATCTAATAACGTCATGATTATGTAATTTACAGTTTTTATGTTACGTACTTTTTTGCTTTTTTAGAATAATTAAAAGTTGGTTTGCAGTTAGCAACTCTTAAGAAAATATTGTAACATCAAAAAATTACCAGAGGCACATTTGTCTCGGGACTCATAGGTTCTGGTGCGCACATGCCTCGTATTCAATTGTCCGGGACACGAATATCTAGTACTCAACTGTCAGTCCACAGGTTAATGACAAGTGCGACAATACAATAAAAAAACTACGAATTGGAAACGTCATAATGAAGAAAATTCATAAATTTAAGATGTATTAGATAAGCAAGAGCATCGTTTCAAACATTAAAAATGCTTTAAGTAGAAAGAAACATGGACATTTCTTATTTCTCTATACTTCTGAGATGAGGGAATATTTACTCTATTTACATTATTAGGACTGTTCTCCTCACTTTGCTGCCATGTTTACGAAGTTTCAACCGTTGTACGCTCCGTCCTTCTCAAGGACACATGGCTCAGTGGGTATAGATGTTGATTAGTTCCAGTGACTTTACCCAAAGAGTTGTGAGTTCAATCCCAGGCTACAACAGTGGTGAACGAGTAACTTAGAAGAGTTAAGTTAAAGGGAGATAAATTGATGGCTACCAGAAGTGGCATCACACATGGAATGAGAATGATATTCCCCAGTGATCGTAATAAAGGGTTTGGTTTGAAATTCCTAGCACCTGAGAAAGGCCGGGGCGTACAACGGTTGAAACGTCTTAAACATGACAGCAAAGGTGAGTACAATAGTCTGAATAATGTAAATAGGAACATTTTGTTAGAAACAAAGAAACCAGTGATGAACTCATATGGAATTTGAAACCGCATGTATGGTAGTGAATGCTGGACAGATGAAGAGGAGACTAAAGGTGGTAGATGTTTTATTCTATTGACTGACACTGACAATCTAGAGAAGGAGAAAGTTTAAACGAAAACGTCAGTTAAGTGCAATATGTTATACCCGCTTTGGGCGATCATGTCTCGAAAGAGACATGACTGACTGAAAAGAAGATTATCCCGCAGTAGGTTGCCATTGCTTTCTGTGGTAGACTGTTTGCCGACCAAGGCTATACAAGCCAATCTGTCCTGTTATTTGACTCATAGCTAGAAGGGAAAGAGATGTATTATATTATTAAGTAGTAATTAGTGGGGATCAGTTTATTACTTTATAACAATATAAAACTGATCCCCCATCATATGCCCAGTAGAAGCCTTAATCATTATTCCAACTATTATATTCAGTCAGTCAGTTAAGTGCCATATGTGACATCTCGAAAGAGACATGACTGACTGGACAGAAGATTATCCCAGTAGGTTGCCATTGCTTTCTGCGGTAGACTGTTTGGTTGACCAAGGCTATACAAGCCAATCTGTCCTGTTAATTAACTCATAGCTAGAAGGGAAAGAGATGTATTATATTATTAAGTAGGATTAGTGGGGATCAGTTTATTACTTTATAACAATATAAAACTGACCCCCACTATATGCCCAGTAGAAGCCTTAATCATTATTCCAACTATTATATTCAGTCAGTCAGTTAAGTGCTATATGTGATATCTCGAAAGAGACATGACTGACTGGACAGAAGATTATCCCGCAGTAGGTTGCCATTGCTTTCTGCGGTAGACTGTTTGCTGACCAAGGCTATACAAGCCAATCTGTCCTGTTAATTAACTCATAGCTAGAAGGGAAAGAGATGTATTATATTATTAAGTAGTAATTAGTGGGGGATCAGTTTATTACTTTATAACAATATAAAACTGACCCCCTCTACCATATGCCCAGTAGAAGCCTTAATCATTATTCCAACTATTATATTCAGTCATTGCCAAGTGCCATATGTGATATCTCGAAAGAGACATGACTGACTGACAGAAGATTATCCCGCAGTAGGTTGCCATTGCTTTCTGCGGTAGACTGTTTGCTGACCAAGGCTATACAAGCCAATCTGTCCTGTTAATTAACTCATAGCTAGAAGGGAAAGAGATGTATTATATTATTAAGTAGTAATTAGTGGGGGATCAGTTTATTACTTTATAACAATATAAAACTGACCCCCCACTATATGCCCAGTAGAAGCCTTAATCATTATTCCAACTATTATATTCAGTCAGTCAGTTAAGTGCCACATGTGATATCTCGAAAGAGACATGACTGACTGGACAGAAGATTATCCTGCAGTAGGCTGCTATTGCTTTCTGCGGTAGACTGTTTGCCGACCAAGGCTATACAAGCCAATCTGTCCTGTTAATTAACTCATAGCTAGAAGGAAAGAGATGTATTATATTATTAAGTAGTAATTAGTGGGGGATCAGTTATTATTTTATAACAATATAAAACTGACCCCCCACTATATGCCCAGTAGAAGCCTTAATCATTATTCCAATTATTATATTCAGTCAGTCAGTTAAGTGCCATATGTGATATCTCGAAAGAGACATGACTGACTGGACAGAAGATTATCCCGCAGTAGGTTGCCATTGCTTTCTGCGGTAGACTGTTTGCCGACCAAGGCTATACAAGCCAATCTGTCCTGTTAATTAACTCATAGCTAGAAGGGAAAGAGATGTATTATATTATTAAGTAGTAATTAGTGGGGGATCAGTTTATTACTTTATAATAATATAAACTGACCCCCCACTATATGCCCAGTAGAAGCCTTAATCATTATTCCAACTATTATATTCAGTCAGTCAGTTAAGTGCCACATGTGATATCTCGAAAAGACATGACCGACTGGGCAGAAGATTATCTACAGTATTGCCACAGCTTTCTGCGGTAGACTGCTTGCCGACCAAGGCTATACAAGTTTAACCCTGTCCCGTTAATTAACTCATAGCTAGAAGGAAAAGAGATGTATTATATTATTAAGTAGTAATTAGTGGGGATCAGTTTACTTTATAACAATATAAATCCGACTCCCACTATATGTCATAGAAGCCTTAATCATTATCTCAACTATTATATTCAGTCAGTCAGTTAAGTGGGATACGTGATATCTCGAAAGAGACATGACTGACTGGGCAGAAGATTATCCAGCAGTAGGTTGCCATTGCTTTCTGCGGTAGACTGGTTGCCGACCAAATCTATAGAAACCTATAAGCAATGGAAACCTACTGCGGGATAATCTTCTGCCCAGTCAGTCATGTTTCTTTCAAGACATGATGGCCCAAGCGTGTATCATAATCATATCTCGAAAGAGACATGGCTGGATGGATTTTGGCCAGGAACGAGAAATCGGAGAGCCGAGTTCAAATTGCAGTTGAATTCGTTGCATTCACTTACACGCAAATACCCTTAGGAAAAGTTTTAATCCATCGTTTCTCTCTCCATCTATAGGTTGAATAGGAGGACAGATTGGGTTCTATAGCCTTGGCACTTAACTGACTGAATATAATAGTTGAAAAAATGAGTAAGGCTTCTATTTGGCCTAAAATAGGGGATTAGCTTTATATTGTTATGAAGTAATAAACTGATCCCCCACTAATTATTTCTTAATAATGTAATACCTCTCTTATCCCTCTACCTATGAGTAAAATAATAGGACAGATTTTGTTCTATAGCCTTGATCTTCAACCAGTCTACCACAGAAAGCAATGGCAACCTACTGTAGGATAATTTTCTTCCCAGTCAGTCATGTTTCTTTCGAGACATGATCGCCCAAGCGTGTATCACGTATGGTACTTAAATGACTGATTGATGCAATGATAAAACATTGCTCAATAAAAAGAAAATTAAAGTAAGAATTTTTTTTTCGATATTTATTGCTACTTTTTTTTTTATTTTTATAAACAGAACAAATTAAAAACAAAACAAAACGTTATCCAATATTTTGCACTGAGATACCTGCTTGCCCTTCTTTTTAATTGAAAGAGTATAATAATTACGCATTTCTACTGATGCCCTAGAGTTGTTTAGAATTTGACCATCTGAGATCACTGCATAGACGCTTCGTGCCTCGGAATAATATCTCAGGAGTTATTAATATTGTCATGTTTTTATTTTCAAAATATTCGCATTTTATAGAAGTCAAACTGTCATACCGAAAGGGAATAATATTAGTAAAAAGAAAAAGATTAAAGAAAAATAAAATGGCGATAAAAAGAAGATACAATCGCTTTTAATTAAAAGCCAATATTAATAATATAATTAAAAAAATAATTTTAAAAAATAATTTTTAAAATAATATTGACTGATCGAACGTTGCGAACCAATGTCTTCATTATGAAATTTTGTTTTCTGTTTAGACGTTTACTTTCTTATTTTAGTTTCTCTTTTTTGTTATTGTTAATAATTTTCGTTTTTTCCGGTTTGAAAAAAAAAAAAGTACAAATAAACCCCAAATTTCTGTTATTGCTTTTAATGTTTTTTTTCGGAAATTATAATAAGAGTTTTTGTTTATTTTTCTTTTACTCACTTGGGAAAGGAGGAATTTCATTTCGTTCTAAAACATTTAACGAACACAACACAGAATGACAATCAACGATTGCGCATCTATTCATTCGACTTTAGTCTTAGTCTGGCATAAGGACAGAATCTCTCTCATAAATGTTTCTAAGCATTTCCGCATTTATCTAACGAAAAGATATTGCTTAACGTTCATTATCAAACTGTTTAGCGCGGTTAACTGTTCTTCTTCTTTGTGCCGTGTCCCTTCAGGACGTAGACGGTCATGTCTTTCCACATCTCTCCTAAGTGGCTCTTAACACACTTTCTTCTGTTACTCCACCTAAACCCCACCCTGCTTCCTCCTTCTCTCTTTTCCTCTATCTGACCTGTAGATATGAAATTCTCAAGGCCCCCCTTTCTAGTTACATGTCCCAGGAACTTCAGCTGTATTTATTTGATTTTAAGTATAAGTTACCTTTTTACTTCCATTATCTCCAAAACCTTGTCTTTGCTCAAATTATCGGTCCATGATATCCTTAGCATCCTTCTGTAGAATCACATTTCAGTTGTTTTAATTCTCTCCCACCTCTTTGCGGAGATTGTTCAATATTCACTGACATATTGAAGAACAGACATCAAATTGCAATCCCGTGCCCTTTTCATTGTTTCTAGCGAAATTTTCCTGTCTCTCAATATTCTACTTAGGTTCATAAATGCATCGTTGACCATGACAATACCCCTTCGGATTTCAATGTCGCACATTCCGTCTTCTGTTAGAACACATTACAGATATAAGTTACTGAACCTGATTGAGTTTAATATCCCCGGCCTGTAGTTGGTATTTTGGGCGCCTATCTCTAATGATAACCTTGCATTCAGTTTTCTTGTACTTTATTTGTAATCCTTTCTTCCTACCTTCTTCAGCTACCTTCTGTAGGAGGCCTTGCAGTTTTAATCGAATGCAAAGATTTCGAGAGAAGCTGGTGTTCCTTATTGGTAAACCTTTTCTCACCGGAATGATGATTTACTAATCGTGGCACAAGCCGGAATGTATGAGACACCTAGTGAGGGTCGTTCACTACTAACTCGTAACATTTAGTAAGTTAGCTAGCCATTGCTCAAAATGATTTTCTAAGCGTAGCTCAAAAGTGGCACAAAGCCGAAAGTGTGAGGCATTCAGTGAGGATCAAACTCAGTCAATCAGTTAAGTGCTATACGTGATTCAGTCTTACACGATCATATCTCGAAAGAGACATGAGTGACTGGATATCGGCTCAGAACGAGAAATCGGAGTGACGAGTTCGAATTGCAGTTAAATTCGTTGCATTAGGAAAGGTATTAATCCGCCGTTTCTCCCTCCAGCTATAGGGTGCATAGCAGGACAAATTGGACTATAGTCTTGGCACTTAACTGACTGACTATAATAGTTAAAAACATGATTAAGTCACCTACTGAACATGAAGTGGGGGATCAATTTTATATTGCTATGAATTAATGAACTGATCCCCCACTAATTTCTACTCAATAATATAATAATCTCTTCCCCCTCTACCTATGAGTCAAATAATTTGACAGATTGGGTTCTATAGCCTCGGCTGGCAACCATTCTACCGAAGGAAGTAATGTCAACTTATTGCGGAAAAAAAAACTTCTGCCCAATCAGACATGTCTCTTTTGAGACATGATCGTCCAAGCAATGACACTTAACTGAAATATACTAAAATAGAAAGAGGAATAAGACAAGGATGAGTCTTATCACCGGACTTCTTCAAACTATATAATGAGATAATTAGTGAAATAATTAGAAGTCCTACCAACATCCATTATCAGTGGCCACATTCTTAAGAACCTAGAATATGTAAATGACACAGCGTTGACAGATGATACCGGAAGGAGACTACAGTAATTTCAAAAGAAGGTAATGAAGAAAAATGAAAAAGAAAGGAATAAAAATCAATTGCAAGAAGAAAGAATGCAAGACAAACCTCTGCATGGCCAATATCCAGTACGTGCCAATAAATCCAATGTTGACAAAGTTAATACTCATCGATGGTTACGTGCATCTGGATTAAAGTCTGAAACTGAAGGATTTATACTTGCAGCACAAGACCAAAGTCTTTTCACGAGAAACTTTCAGGCAAATATTATGCATAATAATATGGATCCAAAATGCAGGTTTTGTGATAAACACCAAGAAACAATAGACCACCTAATCTCAGGCTGTTCTGTGCTTGCCCCAAACGAATATAAAAATCGCCACGATAGAGTTGGGCAATATTTACATTGGACAATGTGCAAACATTATGGAAAAGCTGTAAACAAACACTGGTATGAACATCATCCAGCACCGGTTACAGAAATAGAAGATGTAACCATTCTATGGGATTACACCATCTACACAGACAGAAAAATTGAAGCAAACAGGCCAGACATTATTGTTAAAAACCAGAAGGAGAAAACTTGTCTATTAATTGATATGGCTTGTCCAGCGGATTGTAACATAGCAATCAAGGAATTTGAAAAACTGTCAAAATATAAAGACCTGGAAATTGAAATAGAAAAAATGTGGAAATTGAAAACAAGACTTGTGCCAGCGATAGTAGGTGCACTTGGAATGATAAAAAATGGAACAAAACAACACATTGAAAGAATCCCTGGAAACCCCAGCTTAAGAGACATACAAAAAATTGTCTTATTAAGTACAGCCCACACACTAAGGAAAACTTTATCTATGTAATGCTGAGGATGATAGGGAAGATATAAAAACATGAAATGGAGCCATAACAACACGCCACTACCTGCCTTAGGTCTCCCCGCAGACTTGGTTGGTAGTGAGACCAAAGCAGAAATCGAAATATGATGAAAAATGACATAATAATAATAATAATCTAACCCAAAGCTGGGCGGAGGAGATGGATGTGAACATTTCCCAGGGTTTTGCGCCTATTTAATAATATCGGATTGAATTCTTTTCAATATTAATGCTTCCATCTGGGATTTAGTATATGGAAGATTTATGAGATTTCATAGTATTTTGCGGGTTATGATTGACTTATTGATTGATTGCACCCGTCTTAGTAAATTAGAAGCTCCACCAAGATTTATTTTGAGAGCTACAATCTTAACAATATAAGATATGTAGATGACACAGCGTTGATATCGGATACTGAAAGGAAATTACAATAATTTCAAAAAAAGGTAATGAAAAAAAAAATGAAAAGAAAAGAATAAAAATCAATTGCAAGAAGAAAAAATACAAGAATGTTAGCAAAAGGAACAGCCCGGTATTTAATTTAGAAATTGAACATTCCGAAAAGTACAAACATTTAAATACATAGAAAGTGTTTTAACAAAGGTTGGAAATACGACACAGAAATCCGGAGGTGCATTTGAACTGAAAAAGATGCCTTCCAAATGCGAAGCAAAGTGTTAATCAAAAGAAAAAAATTCGTACGAAGCAAAAGAAAAAAAAGTACTGAACTGTTATGCAATATCGATCTTTCTATATGGCAGTGAATGTTGCAGAATCTCATCACAGATAAATAAGGGACCTGTAGCAGCAGAAATAAAATAAAATAGAAAGGGGCATAAGACAAGGATGTGTCTTCTCACCGGACTTCTGCAAACTATATAGTGAAAAAATTAGTAAAAGAATTATAAGTTCTCCCAACATCCATTATCAGTGGCCACATTCTTAAGAACATAACATATGCAGATGAAACGGCGTTTGTAGCTTTTTTTTTTTTTTTTTTTTTTTAATCATTTCACCCCGAGCAAGGCGGAAACGCCACTGATGTGCAGGGGGTTACATAAATGTAAAAAGATTAATTAGAAAAGAGTGAGGAGTACAAGCTAGTTAGGAAGGAACAATAGAAAGCTGAGAAAGAAGGTGCGATGACAGATACATAGGTGGAGAGAAATGGAAGGTTATACAGGGGAGGGGAGAGAGCTAGAGGCCAGTGGTTAGTAGATGAGTATTAACTTTGCATTTAAATTTATGGAGGTTGTAGCCGTCAGGAAAGCAAGAATACGGGAGTGAGTTCCACAGGCGGGAAGTGCGAGAGAGGAAGCTGCAGGAGTAGAATTGTCGTCTGCATTTGGCTAACCTGACTGTGAATGGGTGGGACCCAGTTGCCAGTCTGGTTGCACGGGTAAACACCTGTTGAGGAGTCATCAGTGACTTAAGCTCATCCGAAAATATTTATAGAAGAGACAGAGGGAGGCCACATTTCGACGATGGGAAAGTGGCCGCAGTCGAGTCGCCAGATCAGTACCTATCACATTACAGACTCTCCTTTGGAGCTTGTCAAGAACACTGAGGAGAACGGTAGGGGCACCTGATCATAAATGGCAGCAGTACTCCATGCACGGACGGATGGTTGACTTGTATATATGCAGGATGGATTCAGGTGGAAAAAACATCCTGGGTCGACATAGTGACCCAACCTTTTTAGCAGTAGATTTTGCTATGGATTCAATATAGTGGTTCCATTTGAGGTCTGAGCACAGGGTAAGTCCGAGGAGGCGTAGTGTATTACTCTCCGGGAGAATCACCTGGTCCATGCTTACGGAGGCAGCTGATACAAAAAGGGAAATACAATAATTTCTACGGAAGGTAATGAAAGAAGATTAAAAGAAAGGATTAAAAATTAATTGCAAGAAGACAGAATCCATGGTCGTTAGAAAAAGGAAGAGCCCAGCATTTAAATTAGAAATTTCACAATCTAAAATAAAGCAAGTACGAAAATTTCAAATAGAAAAATAATTATATGGAAATGTGTTGTGGATTCTGGTTGAGAAACCACACAAAATAATGAATAAAGAAAGCAGAGATGCAGATAGAAAATGTACGTTATATTGAATAAAAATATACAAACTGGAACACGGGTTAGTCAATTCAGGAATACTAGGAATACTGTTAGTAGGAATCAATATATACAGACTTGTAGTAAAGAAATATTTTCGGGTAATGAGTCTATATCCAAAACAACTCCAACTTAATATGCAATAAATTACTGACCAATTTAGCAGCTGAACAACTAATCAACTCTTTACAACTACTCAACTTGTTCTTTGTATAGGCAGGATTATATGTGAACTAGCAGTATAGCTCGGCGTTGCTCGGGTGTAATGAAAGCTTTAAAACTAATCCATGGTCCTGGACCTCAGACTCTTTGGACGTTGGCAGGAAAGACTAAAAAGTAATAGTTGTTTCCAGCTAAAGCGAAACCATAGATTGAAAGAAAAATGAATGGATGTAAGTCAAATTTTGATTTCCTGGCATCGATATCAAATAAGTTTTTTTTGTCGTAAACTGAATTTTGAAGGCTAAGTAAGTCCTCTGAGTAAATGGTATCATGGCTGAGACTAAGAACTACAATTATTCCCACTTAGATCCAAACCCGAAGCAAAAACTAAAATAAAAGGGCTGAAAAAATACAGACATACAGACAGATAAACAGACCTACACACAAATATCTTGCCTTTTATATATATATATTATCGATTTTCTGCACTATTATAAGAACTGCAACCTTGAAACTTCTGAATATCGTTTCTTCTGTCTTTTTCTATGAATGTATCAAATTTGATTAAAATCGGACCACTCCTTCTATGAGCCGATTTTTTTTTTCGATTATCGATTTTCGATATTTATCGAGGATACCTCGACATAAAACCAAGCTAAGAGCACTAGCAGACGCTTACAGTAGAACTTTGTAAAATTTCAAGAAAAATCGGTTCAGCCATTTTGGAGTCTATAGGTAACGGACACACACGCAGACACACACACACAGAGACAAAATTCCATTTATAAATAAGTTTAGATTTAGATATCAGGCGAGTCCATTCTTATGTGCAAAAAGGGGTGATCCCCAACAAAAAGTGTTTTAACAGAGGTTGGAAAATACGACACCGAAAACTCGGGGTACAACGACGAAAAAAAAAAAAGAAGAAATATGAAGTAGAATATAAAAACGAAGAAAAAACGTAATATTCATGCGTCACTGCATCAAATATCCTGAAAAATTACCGACCAGAGAGTTATGTATATCGACCTTTATGTTAGTGGGTGGTGTGTGTAAGAATTTGTAGAATAAAATTAGTCCACACTATTTTCGCAGTGGGATACCAAATGATCTTTAAGGATGGCCTTGGGTATGCAAGCAAAAGAACCAAAGATTATGAAATCAAAGGAAAAAAAGAAAAAAGAATCTATGAAAGGAAGAAGAAACAGAAAAATAAGAAGGTTAAAGAAAAAGATAATAATAATAATAATAATAATTGTTTGTTTTGATTAATGATCTATCAACCTCAAAATGATAATATAAGGTCGGTATTATATTTTTCAAGCCGGCTTTTTTGACATGAGATTATATTGAGTTAAATTTAAACTTGTTTTCACGGTAACTTGATTTTGTGGTTACATTATGCTGGACAGATATAATTGGGAAGGTTTTACAGAGGTAAAACTTCGAGTGGAAGTTTGTATTTATCATAGTTGTAAGTCATACGTTTTGCTTTAGTTGATATATATGTAATATGTTTTTTTTTTTTGGATTTTGTGATTGTGGTGCATTGGATATCGGCTCAGAACGAGAAATCGAGGAGCCGAGTTCGAATTCCAGCTGAATTCATTGTATTCACTTACGCGCAAATACCCTTGGAAAAGGTATTAATCCGTCTCTTCCTTCCAGTTATGGGTTAAATAGCAGGACAGATTGGGTTCTAGAGCCTTGGTCGGCAACCAGTCTACCGCAGAAAGAAATGGCAACCTACTGCGGGATAATATTCTGCCCAGTCAGTTATGTCTCTTTCGAGACATGATCGCCCAAGCGTGTATCACGTATAGCACTTAACTGACTGATAGAGACCAATTTTCTTGAAGTATAATAATATTTGAAGGTTGCCTTTTTTTAAATAGATCTTTAATGTTTATTTCTTTGCCGGAATTTTTTCTTATTGACCAAAATCAATGCATTTGGTTAGAATATGTTTAATTGTGAGTGGGGTTTGACACGGTATACAATTGGGTTGATTTTCCTTTTTTAAGAGATATGATTAGATTAAATGTGTATGGCCCATTTTTATTCTGAGTGTAACTTCTTTTTTAACAACAACAACAACAACAACAATAATAATAATAATAATAATAATAATAATAATAATAATAATGAATTATAAGAAAGAATAAACAGAAATCATGACCTCGATACTATTAAGGTCTACAATGCAACACTCAAATTAATTCTGGATGAAGAAGACACTCATATAAATCTCAATGAAGCAATATATGCATCAGCAATAGCAGCAAGAAGGAAATGATCATCAAAGTAAAAACAAGGCAGTCTCGCAGACATGAAGATCCACCTTGGAAAAGAAAAATAGGAAAAGAAACAACTTAGAAGTGAATTATCAATACTCGATGAACTGACAAAAGGAATAAATGTAAGAACTAGAAAAGGCAAAAGAGTCAAAGGAAAACCCAATATTACAAATGAAAATGAACACTTATCAACTAAAGACAAAATAAAGCAAACAATGCAACTAAAGGCTCAAAGAATAAGAAACTATGAAAAAAATCAAGATTCTACAGACAGAACAAGACCTTTGAAATCGATGGAAAGGAATTTTACAGGGAAATAGGTAAACAAAGTATTGAGAGTCCCTCGGGAGTGTCCCCCACAAAATGTAATAGGTTAGTTTTACATTTCTGGGGAAAAATAGGGGCTTGCCCTAATGAACCTAACAAAAAGCAGATTGGATTGCGCAAGAGATATCATTGATGACAAATCTAATCTAAACTTATTTATAAATGGAACTTTGTGTGTGTGTGTATGTGTATCTGTGTGTGTATCCGTTACCTATAGACTCCGAAACGGCTGAACCGATTTTCTTGAAAATTTACACAGTTCTACTATAAGCGTCTGCAAGTGTTCTTAGCTAGGTTTTGTATCGAGGTACACCCGATAAATATCGAAAATCTATAATAAAAAATCGGGTTATAGAAGGAGTGGTCCGATTTTAATCAAATTTGATACACTCATAGACAAAGACATAAGAAACGATATTCAGAAGTTGCAAGGTTGAAGAAAATCGATAATATATATATATATATAAAAGGCAAGACGTTTGTGTGTGTATGTCTGTTTATCTGTCTGTATGTCCTTTATACAAATCCACAATTTTTATCCGATTCTCACCAATCTTCACACAAATATTCTTTAGGCTGAGTCTGAGCTACAGGACCATGGATTAGTTTTAAAGCTTTCATTACACCCGATCAACGCCGGGCTATACTGCTAGTAAAGAATAAATATGGGCTGGAATCACAGAAGAGGATGCTGACTATGCACTGAAGAAAGTAGACAAATTGAAATATCCAGTAATAGATAAAACTGACTATATTATTTTAATACAACACACAATAAAAACTAGCCAAAGAACTTCAAGAAATGTTAAAGGCCTACTAAAATTCCGGTAGGAATCACCAAAGGAATTACCTTTTTTCTACCGAGAATGGTGACTCAAATATCCTGAAAAAATACAGACCAATCACATGTCTTAACACATTTTACAAACTATTGACACATATTTTTACAAAACAGACATATTTTTTCTTGAAAAGAACTGGCATACTACCATTTGAACAGAAAGAGTTAAAAAGGCAATTTACGGATGTAAGAACAAATTATTAATTGCATGACCTTTGAAAACTGCTTCAATGCAAAAGAAGGTTGTAGTACTGCCCGGATAGATTATCGTAAGGCATTCTATAGCGTGGCACATTCCTAGATCTTAAAGTCTCTAAATATATACAAAGTATCAACTGTTGTCATCAATTTCATCAAACAATAAATATCTATTTGGAAAACATCACTTCACCTCAATCAAATAAATGGAACCTATAAGTTTGGTGAAATAAACATCAACAGAGGAATATTTCGAAGTGACTCTTTCCTTCCTTTTTTTATGTCACAAATAGCATTAAACAGCCAACTTAACAAAACAGATTGTGTTTATAAAATAACTCAAAAGAAAATAAGCCTCTATTTTATATGGATGACGTAAAGTTATATGCTTGGAAAGACAATCAGCTGGAAGACTTTCTGGAAACTCTAAAATGCTTTAGTGATGACACTGGAATGAAATTCAATTTGAAAAAAATCTGCTAAAGTCACAATTCTACGAGGATCATTACAACAAACTCCTCTATTAGCTTAAATCCTGGACTAACAACAAAAGATTTAGAGTAAGAATCTTATAGGTGTTAATGATAGTGAAAGGATCCACCATAAAATTAAATAATTAGTGCAGAAAGAATAATATAGAAGGACACGACTGGTATTAAAAACAATTGAATTCTCAAAAGAGAATATTGCCATTAATAACCTTGAAATCCCAGTGGTCTATTATAGTTTCAATATCTGGAACTGGACTATAAATGACATCAGATGAATGGATTCTAAGACAGAGTCTTTTCAGTAGAAACTTTCAGACAAACATCGTACATAACAATGTGGATCCAAAATGCAGGTTCTGTGACAAATAGTCCACCAATCTCAGGGCATTCTGTACTTGCCCCAAATGAATATAAAAACCGTAACGATAGAGTAGCCCAATATTTAGACTGGAAAATGTGAAAACATTATGGAAAATATGTAAACAAACACTGGTATAAACATCATTCAGCTGGAGTTACAGAAACAGAAGACATTACTATACTGTGGGATTATACCATCTATACAGACAGGAAAGTTTAAACAAATAAGCCAAACATTATTGTCAAAAACCAAAAAGAAAAAAAAAACTTGCCTACTAATTGATATAACTGATCCAGCGGAATATAGCATAGCAACCAAGGAATTAGAAAAATTATCAACATATAAAGACCTGGAAATTGAAATAGTAAAAATGTGGAAATTGAAACAAAAATAGTACCAGTAATAGTAGGTGCACTAGGAATGATAAAAATAGAACAAAACAAGACCTGAAAAAAATCCCTGGAAATCCCTGCTTAAGAGATGTACAAATATTGTCTTGATAAGTACAGCCAACACACTTGGAAAAAAACTTTGTCAATGTAACGCTATTGATGTTATGGGAGATCGAAAAACAAATGAAATTTAGCCAAAACAACACACAACATGATCTTTGACCTTCTGCATAATTGGTGGGTAGAGTGACTGTTGGGACGCCTGCGCCTATTCGGCTATAATGGACTATTCCATTACTATGTAAAGTAATGGTGGCATCTACGTAGGAGAGTGTGCCGAGTAGCCGAGCGACAAGTCAGTCGTAGACTTCCGGTGACGACCCGGAAGTACCCATTGCTCATACTACGTCTTACGACGGTTGAGACGATAAACCTTATTTCTTGTATTGGATACTAATAACCTTTGTAAATACTATTTTCACGGAATACAACAATTAACCTATTCCTGTTGTTGAGTTATTTAGTCTTACTCACGACATAAAAGTGACCATAGCATAAATCTAATTATAATGAAAATAACGTAATAATAATAATAATAATTATAATCATCATACTACTACTACTACTAATAATACTTGAAACTTAATTAAATGGATGAGAGACCAAGATTTAAGTGATATAACAAAAGGACAAAATATTTGAATGGCTACAATTTGTTTTCTTTTTATAATCATATCAGACCAAGCAAGTCATTTTATTGCCAATGTTTTGCAGGAGGTTACATCGGCGGAAAATTATGAAAAAGAGTGACAGGTTATAGGGGGTGTCAGGAAGGGGATAAGAGAAAGATGAGAATACTGATGAGTGTGGAGTGGACGGAGAAAGGATCATAAAAGAGAGGATATCTATCTATCTATCTATCTATCTATCTATCTATCTATCTATCTATCTATCTCCTTTCGTTAAATCTATGTATTCTACTCCATCATAGCTTTTTTTTATAATCCTATCGCCCCAAGCAAAGCATTTTGCTGCCACTGTTTTGCAGGGGGGTTACATAGGAGGAGATTTATGAGAAAGAGTGACAAGTTATAGGAGGTGTCAGGAAGGGGGTAAAAGAAGGATGACAGGAATTTGTAAAATGTCACGATTGCGTACATATATAGGGGACAAGTCAAATAGAAAAAGAAGGTAATGTACCGAACATGGCTTTCATTTTGATTCTAATATTGGTAACTTACGGCGAATTGTCTGATTCCGTTCTAAGTGACAGTGAATGAAATGATGGTTTTGTATGCTTCGATGAAGCAAATAAAATGTAGCTATAATAACACCCACTACATTCCGCAGACTTGTTAGGTACTGTGACATAATAATAATAATAATAATAATAATAATAAGGATAATAATAATAATAATAATAATAATAATAATAATGATGATGATGATGATGATGATGATAATAATAATAATAAGGATAATAATAATAATAATAATAATAATAATAATAATGATGATGATGATGATGATGATGATGATGATAATAATAATAATAATAATAATAAGGATAATAATAATAATAATAATAATAATAATAATAATAATAATAATACGTTATCTATGTAATGCTGGGGATGATAGGGAGGATAGAAAAACATGAAATGGAGTCATAACAACACGCCACTACCTGCCTTAGGTCTCCCCGCAGACTTGGTTGGTAGTGAGACCAATGCAGAGATCGAAATATGATGAAAAATGACATAATAATAATAATGATGATGATGATGATGATGATGATGATGATGATAATAATAATAATGATAATAATGATAATAATAATAATAATAATAATAATAATAAAAACGAATAATCAGAAAGTATATATATATATATATATACCAATAGATTCTAATGAGATTCTACATGAGATTTAATTACATTTTCAGATTTTCAAAATTACATTAGATTGAATTACATTTTCAGCGAAAAAACTGTCGCTTCATCAGCAACGATCCAAAGCAAAAACTTATTAAATAAAATATGCTACAAAATTTCATGTACCGGAAGGAAGACAAAACCATATCCATACACAGAAAGTTAATATATATATATATATGTAAAAATATACTCAGTTATAATCTGAGATTAAGGACAGAATGGTTAAATAAAATAAAGACAAGAGAAAAACTGTATTTTAAATCGCCTACGCGTTTCGTCCTGTTCGTCCTGTGAAGGGCTTTTTCAAGGTGAAAAGACGAAATGAGCTTTATTCTAAATTAAGTATCTATAAACAAACATACTTACACACAAAATATACAATTTTCAAAGAAAACGGTCCCTTCATTTTAATATCTCGTGACTTTACACTACACATGAAGAAATTCTAAAAACTAAAATAGTTTCTTAATCTTTTGAAATGATTTGTGAGCGTCTTTGTGGTTGCCAACACTGTTTATAGATACGTAATTTAGAACAAAGCTCATTTCGTCTTTTTGCCTTAATAAAGTCCATCACAGGACGAAACGCGTAGGTGATTTAAAATACAGATTTGTTCTTGTCTTTATTTTATTTAACCATAATAGGATCTGTTAACCTGACCGTTTAATACGACTTTTATTGCGTATCTTTGTGGTTGTCAACACTGTTTGTTTATAGATACGTAATTTATAATAAAGCTCATTTCGTCTTTTTGCCTTGATAAAGTCCATGAGAGGACGAAACGCGTAGGCGATTTAAAATACAGTTTTCCTCTTGTCTTTATTTTATTTAACCATATATATAGCAATCGGATGTCTAACAGTACTGAAGAGTTGTGATAGAGCGAAACAGATCTATCTGCTGATGACTTCGCTCTCACACCCTGAAAGAATGGTAGACTTTGAAAAAACTGTAGCTGCTCTAGCATCTACGAATGGTTCATTCAGTAACGAATTAGAACACTCTAACTACTGGCGTATGTTTACATGGTATATCACACGCTAAAAGTCTGCATCCTTCTACCGAGCGCCCACAGGTCTAAGGTAGAATCGCCGACTGACGTTAATTCGGTCGGGTTTCAATCCTGGCTAAAAGCAATCGGATGTCTAACCATACTGACATCTGTTTGTGGATGATTATATATATGTAACAAACATTTCGAAATTTAATTCCGTTGGATGGCCATTTTAATAAGAAAATCGTCGCTTCGTGAGCAACGGCGGAAAACAAAACCTTTATTTATTCAAATGTGTTACAAGATTTTTATACTGGTCAGTCAGTTTAGTGCCATACACGATACACGCTTGGGCGATCATGTCTCTTTCGAGACATGACTGACTGGGCAGATGATTATACCGCAGTAGGTTGCCATTGCTTTCTGCAGTAGACTGGTTGCTAGGCAAGGCTATAGAACCCAATCTGCCTTGTTATTTGACCCATAACTGGAGGGAAGAGACGGATTAATACCTTTCCCAAGGGTATTTGTGCGTAAGTGAATGCAATGAATTGGACTGGATTTCGAACTCGGCTCCCAGATTTTTCGTTCCGAGCCGATATCTACTGCACCACGAACAGGTAGAAACCCCCAAAACATATCCATACACAGGAAGTTAAATTGGAGTGGAATTAACAATTTTTGAATGTAAGAAAGTAAGGAAGGAGGAAAGTAGACAGGGACTCCTTGCTCCGTTTTAGAAGACTTTATACCTCATCTGTAAGAGCCAAGAGATTAAAAGTTAAAATTTGGCCATGTCACAGGGATAGAAGTGGTAGGGGGAATGGAAAGGAAAGAAAGAGCAAAGGAGTGGATTGGTTAAATATTCTGAGTAGTAAGCTATAAAAAAATCCCTTAGAAACAAAACAAACGACTTCAATGTTGAAAGGAAGGGTTAAAAAACAATTGATAACATACCAGTAACAGACCGCCTGCAGTCTCTCTCCCACCGGCGCGACGTGGCTTCCCTGTGTCTCTTCTATAAATACTTTCACGGCTTCTGCTCCGATGAACTTAGATCACTGGTGCCCCCTAAATACGAATTTGCACGAGATACTATATTAGCAACTAGATCCCACCCTTTTAAAGTGAAACCGATAAAATGCAGCCGTAACTTCTACTCCAACAGTTTCTTTCCTCGCACTTCCCGACTGTGGAATTCTCTTCCAAACGATTGCTTCCCCGACGGCTACAATCTCCAGGAGTTTAAATGTAAGGTCAATAGACACCTCCTAACACACTAACATGCTACCGTTCTATCAAGCACTCTTCCCATCTGCCTAACCCTCATCCTCGCTATCCTTACTCATCTGTCACCTTCCTCTTGACATTCCCTATGTCTAACCACTCCTTCTCTTTACCTTCCCCTATGTAGCCCCATGCGCAATAGTGGCAGTGGAATGCCTTGCTTGGGGTGAGATGATTAAAAAAAAATAAAAAATAAAAAGATTTTTCTTTAAGCAGATAATATCTGGACCGAATGTTATATGGTGGCCTTTAGCACACTTTATCCTCTTACATCACCCAACTCCCGGTCTGCCATCTACCTGCTCAGGCTCTTCAAGTATGTTACACGCTGTTTCCCCTACCTCCCTTTCACTCTATCGAGATTCTCCAAGCATTCCTACCTCATTGCATATCCGAGAAACTTTACCTGTCTTTTCTTGATGCTCAGTATTAATTTCCTTTTCGTTTTCATCCTTTCCAAAATATCATCATAGCTCACATGCTCCACCCATGATATCCGCAGCATCTTTCTGTAGAACTACATTTCAGTTGCATCAAGTATTTCCTTGGTCTTTGATGAGATTGTTCAGCATTCACTGCCATATTGAAGAACTGACATCTCAGTGTTTCAAACGAAATTTTCCGGTCTCTAATACTCTCCTCTACTCTGGAATGAGTCCTTCGCCAAGCAAATTCGCCTTCGGATCTCTGTGTCGCACTTTCCCTCTTTTGTTAGAACACTTCCCAGATATTTAAATTATTGTGCCCGCTTGATTTTAGTATCCTCCACCTGTATTTGGCATTTTGGGCTGCTCTTTTTGTTGATGACCATGCATTCGGTTTTCTTGTTGTTTATTTGTAGTTCTTTCTTTTCAATTTCTTCAGCTACCTTTTGTAAGAGGTCTTGTAGTTCCCTTTCCGTAGCTGCTATCAGCACTGTATCATCTGCGTACCTTATGTTTTTCAGATTGTGGCCTCCGATGACGAATCCTGGCATAACCTCTAGGGTCCTCAGAATAGTCTCGCCTTACTCTCTATTAATCATATCAGAGACCATTTTCTGCCTTATATCCGTTTGTCTAATGCAATCCCCCAGAAAAATGACTCGATGCTTCTTGTCGGCATAATATTTTCGGCTAACATGTAGTGGAAAATCTATATTGAATCCGTTATTGAATCTGTCGCTAGGCAGATTTGTTCACCGTGTCGTACTAGTCAGGTTTACTCTCCAGAGCACATTTTACTTATCTATAGGTTTACCATTCGTCTATTCTTAAAATATTGTTCTACATATGCTCTGGTGTTCCTGATATATATATCTGTAGCCCTCTCATAAAATCCAAAGGCGAATCAGCAATATGATTGTCCTCAATCTGGCATCTCGGCTTTAGTCACTTTCCCACCACCGTAAGGTTACCTCTCTTTGCGTTTTCTGTAAATTCTTTCATGGTACTAAACGGGTAAGCTATTCGCTATGGTGTCTAAACTCTTTGAATTTATGTGCGTTGTGGTGCACTGGATATCGGCTCGGAACGAGAAATCGCAGAGCCGAGTTCGAATTGTAGCTGAATTCATTGCATTCACTTACGCGCAAATACCAGTGGGGAAGGTATTAATCCGTCTATTCCTTCCAGTTATGGGTTAAATAACAGGACAGATTGCGTTCTATAGCCTTGGTTGGCAACCAGTCTACCGCAGAAAGCAATGGCAACCTACTGTTGGATAATATTCTGCCCAGTCAGTCATGTCTCTTTCATGGCACTTAACTGACTGACTGGCTAGACTAGCGATAAAGGTATCACCAATTTACAGTTTAGTTGGCTAGAAATAATAATAAATTCTATAAACACAGTTTCTGTTTTCGTACTTCTAGCTTCTGGAACTCCCTTCTGGCTCCTTATTTTTTAACCAACTTTAATTAGCAAAAGTTTAAATGCAATGTGTTTTTCTATCTATTGTTGACCTGATTACACTAATTTGTTCTCGCTCCTTAGTATTGATTCTGTGTTTGACTGACTCTTACACACCCAGGAACCCCTTGTGTCTCAGTGGCCTTAGTGCATTGATTAGTATGAACTTGATTAAAAAAAGGAAAAAAAGATACATGATATTCAGCTGTGCGTTGTGGTGCAGTGGATATCGGCTCGGAACGAGAAATCGAGGAGCTGAGTTCGAAATCCAGTTGAATTCATTGCATTCACTTACGCGCAAATACCCTTGGGAAAGGTATTAATCCGTCTCTTCCTTCCAGTTAAAGATTAAATAACAGGACAGATTGGGTTCTATAGCCTTGCAACCAGTCTACCGCAGAAAGCAATGGCAACCTATTGCGGGATAATCATCTGCCCAGTCAGTCATGTCTCTTTCAAGACATGATCGTCTAAGCGTATATCACGTCTGGCACTTAACTGGCTGACTAACTGAATAGTTAGAAACATGATTAAGGCTTCTTCTGGTCATAAAGTAGGGGATCAGTTTTATATTGTCATGAAGTAATAAACTGATCCCACACTAATTACTACTTAATAATATAATACATCTCTTCCCCTCTACCTATGAGTGAAATGATAGATCAGATTGGGTTCTATAGCCTTGGCTAGCAACCAGTCTACCGCAGAAAGCAATGGCTACCTACTGTGGGATAATCATCTGCCCAGTCAGTTCTGTCTCTTTCGTGACATGATTGCCCAAGCGTGTATCACGTATGTCAGTTAACTGACTGATGTGCAAGAAGAAAAAGGAGGAGAAGAAATTATTATAGTGGAAAAAGAGGTGAGAAAAGAATAAAATAGAAAAGGACATGATATAAGCTTGGAAGAAGAAAACAATGCAGAAGAAGTAGATAAAGAAGAAGACGAAAAAGAAGATCATTATTACATAGGAAAAAGAGTTAAAAATGAGGTGAGAAAAAGATAAAAACGAAAAAGGAAATGATAGATGTTTGGAAGAAAAATCAATGAGAAGAAGAAGAAGAAGAAGAAGAAGAAGAAGAAGAAGAAGAAGAACGACGACGATGACGACGACGACCTGAACAAGACCAATAAAACCAATAAACAATATAAAATCGGTCATAAAAACTACAGGAAAATATGAAACATTAGTAAAAAAAAAGTGACAGGAAAATGACGGGCAGTGGGAAAAGAAAAGAAAGTGCGGATAGAGAGAGGTGAGAAATGAAGAACACGAATAAGAAGGGGTAGGAGAAGAAAAACAAGAAGAAGAAGAAGAAGAAGAAGAAGAAAATGAGAAAAACAAGAATAAGAAAAATTAAAAGGAAAAGATGATGAATAAAAAGTAAATAAATTAGAAGAAGTGGAAAAAGAAGAAAAAAGATGAAAATCCAAAAGAAGAAAAGAAAAAGAAGAAGAAAAAGGAAAGAAGAAAAAATAAAAATAAAAAGGAAAAAGTAGAAAAAAGAAGAAGAATACGAGAAGAAAAAAAGAAGAGGAAGAAGAAATACGGGAGAATCGAAAACAAGGAAATGATCGTCAAAAGTAAACAGGAAACAAAAAAAAGGGGACACATATGCAAATTAAAAATGCAAAAAAGGAAACCAAAAAGTGAGGTTATGTTAGAAAAGAAAGATGAGGGCATTTTTGGTACAAATGAAAAACATAAGAAAAAAATTAAGAAAAAGAATAAAGGAGAGAAGAAGAGGAAGAAAAAAAAGAGAAAAATATGAACAGAAGAAGAAAAAGAAGAGGAGCTGTACTCAAATTTACATGGAGGATGGTTGACGCTAAAAGCAGAACTCGGTAAAGGCGAAACGGCGCAGGAAACGAGGCGACACTGCTTATAAAAATGCACAAATAAACGCTTGTAAGGTGTGATCGATCGATACGCGTTAAAGACCTCAAGTGATCAATGACGCGCCTTCGTGGAACCGGTTGTGACGTCACCAAAATGAACGGGGAAATATTCGTTTCTTCATTCGCACGTATTTTATGTAATTTCTTTTTGTTTGTTTTCTTTTTTGTTTTAGTTATTTTTCTTGTCTTCCATGGTCTTTCAAATAGAAACGTTAAAGATGATTAGTTATTTTCCCGCAGGCAAATACCTCTCTGATCATATTTCTTTACCAGCCTGAAAAAACAGATTATTATATTGCAAAGGCAAATTCACACACACACACACACACACACACACACACACACACACACACACACACACACACACACACACACACACATATATATAGATATATATATACATAGAGAGAGAGAGAGAGTTTTGTATATGCATTTCAATTGCTGTATACAGATACGCATAAGTAAATCTATATGTGTAACTATGTTCCTACATTAGAAAGCACATCTATATATATATATATATATATATATATATATATATATATATATATATAAGGGAGATTGTAAAAATTATACTCGTGTCGAAAAAACTTCCTGAAAACTATCAAAAGGAAAAATGGTTTTAAAATTAAGAAAGAGCTAAGTACATGAACGTCAGTCAAAAGGGTTCGAACCGAGATCAGCACGAAGCCCAAAGAAAAAACCCCGATACGAGTAATCAACTAACAGAAAGAGCTCAATACAGAGGTAGAGCTAAATAAATAAATAAACACCTAATGAGCCAGACGGACCTTCCTGGGTTTCACCTAAACAGATCCGTTTAAGTGAATCCTAGGTAAGTCCGTCTGGCTCATTAGGTGTTTATATCTATATGTTTGTTTGTTTGTTTGTTTGTGTGTGTGTGTGTGTGTAAATATTTAAAATATATGTATATATGCAATACATATGTGCATAGATATATGCATAATTATACTCAAACTAAATCTGCTCAAAAGATGAGGGCTGAGTCGCGTTGTTATGCCTCCATAAGATTGTTTTGCTAGATCACTAACATCTAAGTAGAGATGTCTGTCCTTCAATATGGCAGCGAATGCGGGACAATCTCATCAAAGATGATAGATAGACTGGAACCAACAGAAATGTAGTTCAACAGAAGGATGCTGAGGATACCATACGGCAAACATGTGAGAAACGTCGAGGTTTTGGAGAGGATGAAAACGAAAAGGAAACTGATACTTAACACCAAGAAAAAGACAGATCGAAATTTCTGGGACATGTAATGAGGAAGAAAGGCTTGGAGAATCTGATACTCACGAGACGGATAAAAGAAAGGAGAGACAGGAGAAAGCAACGCATGTCATACTTTATGGACGTGAGCAGAGGGATGGTCGAGTTCGGTTTGGGTGATGTAATAGGAGCAGGGGCGTTAAGAGCTACAAGTGTTAGGAAGATTTGGAAGGCCATAATCGCCTACGTCCTGAAAGAACACGACCCATAGAAGAAGTGAGTTCGATTCTCACTGAGTGCTTCATATTTTCGGCTTTGGTCAAAATGTAAGCTATGCTTAGTAAACAGCTAGGCACATAAATTGGGTGAGTTCGATCCTCAGTGGGTGCTCTGTATTTTCGATTTTGAGCAAACATTTAAACTAAACTAATCGCTATATGCACATAAATTTATATGCATGCACATATATATTTAATATATATGCAAAACTAGTTGTCAATTTTCTATCTATCTATCTATCTATCTATCTATCTATCTATCTATCTATCTGTATATATATATTCGAGTGAGTATAGAATGAGGAGAGAAAAAAGAAAAATTTTTCCGTCCAAAACATTAATTTAAAACAGTGCTCGATATATGATGTATAGAGCAGAGAATGATTCCAAACCTTTATTTCCCCCGAAGAAGTGTTTAATTCCAAACACTGAAACAGCCATATGATTGTAGGGAAGAGAACATATATAGAAGAAATTATGTACATGTTCTAAAACATAATTTATAATAAATTTATAATATATATATTCGAGTGAGTATAGAATGAGGAGAGAGAAAAGAAATTTTGTCCAAAACATTAATTTCAAACATTGCTCGATATATGATGTATAGAGCAGAGAATGATTCCAAACATATATAGAAGAAATTATGTACATATTCTAAAACATAATTTATAATATATATATATATATATATATATATATATATATATATATATATATTTTAATCATTTCACCCCGAGCAAGGCTGAAACGCCATCGATGTGCAGGGGGCTACATAAATGTAAAAAGATTAATTAGAAAAGAGTGAGGACTCCAAACTAGTTAGAAAGGAACAATAGAAAGCTGAGAAAGCAGGTGCGATGACAGATACATAGGTGGAGAGAAAGGGAAGGTTATACAGGGGTGGGGAGAGAGCTAGAGTCCAGTGGTTAGTAGATGAGTATTGACTTTGCATTTAAATTTCTGGAGGTTGTAGCCCTCAGGAAAGCAAGAATACGGGAGTGAGTTCCACAGGCGGGAAGTGCGAGAGAAGAAGCTGCAGGAGTAGAATTGTCGTCTGCATTTGGCTGACCTGACTGGGAATGGGTGGGACCCAGTTGCCAGTCTGGTTGCACGAGTAAACACCTGCTGAAGAGGCATCAGTGACTTAAGTTCGTCTGAGCAGAAGCCATGATATATAGCCCCATCTGAAGTATCGGGACGACAGGGCCAATACCTTTGCTTTTGTTCAGTGAATACATTTGGGTTTAAGATCAAAAGAGGAACATTGGACAAAAGTTCAGAATGTCAGCTTTTACTTCCTGGTGTTTCTATTTAGATGAGGACATTAGGACATACCACCTTTTGTATCAGGTCACCCCATTTCTACATGAGCAAACTTAGAAGAACAAGGAGTTTTAAAGTAAATAACATTAATTATTGGTTGTGTAACTCATGCATGCATACACTAAATCACTTTTTATTTAACATCGAATCGATATAACATAACCAACTAGCCTCAGTCAGTTAACTGCCATACGTGATGCACGCTTGGGCGATCATGTCTCGAAAGAGACAAGACTGACTGGGCAGAAGATTATCCCGCAGGAGGTTGCCATTGCTTTCTGTGGTAGACTGGTTGCCAGCCAAAGTTATAGAACCCAATCTGCCCTGTTGTTTAACCCATAACTGGAGGGAAGAGGTGCATTAATACCTTTTCCAATGGTATTTGCGCGTAAGTAAATGCGGATAATTCGACTGGAATTCCAGCTCAGTTCCCCGATTTGTCGTTCCGAGTCGATATCTGATGCACCACAACGCACATCCTAACCTCACTGTGCCCAATTATATATATATATATATATATATATATATGTGTGTGTGTGTGTGTGTGTGTGTGTGTGTGCACAACATTGCTCGCATTTTCACACTATAATGTCTTCTTCAAATCGAGACTGTTGATTTCACAGAGTCCTGAAACTGATTGTTATAATGCACCGTAAATACCTATATCGAAACTCTCTCTATTTATATAATCTAAATGCTCTTTGACATTGAACACACTTCTGTCACAAGCAGAATGTATTTTTGTGTGTATATATATATATATATATATATATATATATATATATATAAATATCCGAGACATTAATTTAAAAGACTGCTCAATATAAAAGTAGAACAATGAATATTTATTATTAATTATTACGTTAGAACACGTGTAAATCTACAAACTAGTACAAAATTGTACATTTTAGTTCAAGATCCAAAAAACAATGTCTCTTCAAGTAGTTAAAAATGATGGTAGTAAACGTTTTTATTTTTTGAAAAATGCTTTTAAGAATATCACTTGATTTAAAAAAAAATCTGTACGCGGTAAGAACATATTAAAAATGGGAGAAAGAAAAAGAGAAGAAAAGAAAATTATATATATATATATACTACTAAAATACCGGCTGGTCAAACCAGCAGACGGTAATTCGAAAAAGTGCTAAATACACATTCAAGACAAATGAAACGAATATACACAGCTAACAATATGTTAAAGAACAGAACACACGGCACATACTTGCTCCCCAGGTTTCGTCTACGCAGGTCTCATCAAGCAAGTAGCCTGAAGAGACCTGAGTGGTCGAAACCTGGGTAGTAATTTAGTTATGTGTGATCTGTTCTTTCAGTAATGAATTAGAACACTCTTAGCCACTGGCTTGTGTGCATTGTACATAACACGATAAAAAGTCTGCCTCTCTTCTACAGCGCCCGTAGAATCGCCGACTGACGTCAGTTCGGTTGGGTTTCAATCCTGGCTAAAAGCAATCGGATGTCTAACTGTACTGATGAGCTGCAAAACACATCTGTCTATGGCTGACTATATATATATTGGAAAAACTACTAAAATTTGTCAGTTTAAAAATGTATTTTTTGACAGTATTTATTTATTTCTCTTATTATATATATATATTTGATATTTCAGACCGGCCTCAGCCTTTCATCAGAAACAAATGATTTTAAAATGTAAATACATATAGGCTAGAGTTAAAAAGGGACTTAGATATTTTGAATCTTTATAAATATTTCAATAGTTAAACATTTTTTAGATACACTTAAAAACATTTCTTTAAAACAACATTTAAAAATATTATTACAGTTAGGTTTAGGTTTTTAAAAATATCCCAAAACTTTATCGCTTTCTAAGTCACGTGATGTAAACATCTCGCGAAATACACTCCTCATAATGAGGAGCGAAATACGCTCCTCATTCTAGTTTAAATTTTAAAATCATTTGTTTCTGATGAAAGGCAGAGGCCGGTCAGAAATATCAAAGATATATATATAATAATAGAAATAAATAAATACTGTCAAAAAATTCATTTTAAAACTTACAACTCAACTTCTTATTAGTTTTTCCTATACATATTAAGGCAGCTTTACGTGGATTATCATTATGCTATATATATATATATATATATATATATATATATATATATATGCAGTAACCTTCTTTCATACCGTCTGGAAGACATTAACCTAGCAGACAGACACTAATTTTTTGTATAGAAACACACACACACACACACACACACACACACACACATAACGAAAGTGATGCATGTGATCAATAAATATATTCTTTACTATTAAATTTCTTCAATTCTTTTCGGATTGTATAATTTATAACACACACACACACACACACACACACACACACATATATGACAAAAATGAAAAGGGTTTTTGTTCGATACGTGTCGTTCCTAAGAACATCATCGGAGTAAAGTCGTCGCAGGAAACCTGATTCCAAATTTTCATACATGTTTCCTCCAAACTGTTCTTGGCATATAAAAAATGTATACCGATATCTCCCCGCTCACGCATATATATATATATATATATATATATATATATATATATATATATATATATATATATATATGCTTTTGTGTGTGTGTGTTTGTGTGTGTGTGTGTGTGTGTTAGTGAGTGTTAAGAGACAAAGATTATCAGAATGCAATATTAACGATCATGATGGTCTTGTCTGTCATTATTCATGCGGCACATTGCCATGTATGTTAAAACAACCGACGAGGAAGGTTTTATTAACTTTTGATTTAAAAATTGACAGTAATCTTACATGTTTTTTTTTTAATCATTTCACCCCGAGCAAGGCGGAAACGCCACTGATGTGCAGGGGGCTACATAAATGTAAAAAGATTACTTAGAAAAGAGTGAGGAGTACAAACTAGTTAGAAAGGAACAATAGAAAGCTGTGAAAGCAGGTGAGATAACAGATACATAGGTGGAGAGAAAGGGAAGGTTATACGGGGGTGGGGAGAGAGCTAGAGTCCAGTGGTTAGTAGATGAATATTGATTTTGCATTTAAATTTCTGGAGGTTGTAGCCGTCAGGAAAGCAAGAATACGGGAGCGAGTTCCACAGGCGGGAAGTGCGAGAGAGGAAGCTGCAGGAGCAGAATTGTCGTCTGCATTTGGCTAACCTAACTGTGAATGGGTGGGACCCAGTTGCCAGTCTGGTTGCACGAGTAAACACCTGTTGAAAGGCATCAGTGACTTAATAAATCTTAAAGACAACTAAAATAATTAAAATCAAAAGTGAAACCTAAAATTAAAAAAAAAATACTATCCTCATTAAAATTTGAGCAACACGCAACACAGGGGTCAAAAAATGTAACAATGTAAAAAAATATATGGGGTATGTCACAAAATATTAGAAGGAAACCACTTCAAGTTCGAGAACGCATCTACATTCAAAATAAAAGCAAATCTGAGCTGCACTCTAAAAACGTAATTTATGCTCTAAAATGCAATGAATACGCAAAAATATACGTGGGGGCGATACGAATCCTGAATGAAAAAGTAGCCCTGCACAGACCGCCCTGTCAGCCTCCTTCCGACTTTTGGCAAAGTTTTCGAAGCCATTATCAACGCCGAGGTGATTCAACATCTCACGGCCCACAGCGTTCGACAGAGTCTGACATGCTGGCCTATAATGCAAACTGCGGAGCTTTGGTATAACTGGACATTCGTTTGATCTAATCCAGTCATTCCTCTCTAACCGCACATTGAAAGTAGTATTAAACGGACATGCCTCCCAAAACTACCACACGCATGCTGGCGTCCCTCAAGGCTCTATCCTAGGTCCCATGCTCTTTCTGATCTACATGAATGATTTCCCAGATGCCATTAGATCCCAAGTAGGCATGTACGCCGATGACACCACAATTTACTCTCGCCTCGATCAAAAACCTGGTGTGGGCGACAAAACGAACCTCGCTGCCGAGCTTGAAAATGACCTCCAATCCGTAGTGGACAGGGGTAGGAAATGGCTCGTGAATTTCAATGGTTCCAAAACGAAGCTGCTATCAATTAACCATCAGAGACAATCGCACCTACCTCCCATTAGCATGGAACAGGCTTGCATCCTTGAGAGTAAAACACTACGCCTCCTTGGCCTTACACTCTCGGCGGGCCTCAAAGGGATGACTATATTGAATTCATTGCTAAGTCCGCTTCTATGAAGGTCGGTTCTCTGTGCAGGGCCCGGAAGTTTTTCCTGTCTGAATCTATCCTGCACATATATAAATCTACCATCCGCCCGTGTATTGAATACTGTTGCCACATCTGGTTGGGTGCCCCTGCTACTCTCCTCGGGCTTCTTGACAAAATACAACGGAGAATCTGTAACGTGATCGATACTGACTTGGCGGACCGGCTGCAACCACTCTGACACCGGCACGTCGTGGTTTCCTGTGCCTCTTCTATAAGTACGTTCACGGCTTCTGCTCCGATGAACTTAAGTCATTGTTGCCGCCTAGGTACGAATTTACACGAGATACTAGATTAGCAACTAGGTCCCACCCTTTTACAGTGAAACAGATAAGATGTAACCGTAATTTCTACCCCAACAGCTTCTTTTCTCGCGCTTCCCGCCTGTGGAATTCCCTTCCACATGCCTACTTTCCCGACAGCTACAATCTCCAGCAGTTTAAATGTAAGGTCAATAGACGCCTCCTAACACATTAACTTGCATCTATTTTCTCAAACACTCTAACCATCTCACCAACCCTCATTCTCGGTATCTTTACCCGTCTATCACCCTTCTGACATTTCCTATATCTAACCATCGTTTCTCATCACTTCCCCAACCCTATGTAACTCACTGCGCAATAGTGGCTGTGGAATGCCTTGCTCGGGGTGAAACGATTAAGACAAACAAACAGAAGTAACATTAGACTATCCAATAACAGGAAATTGTACGTTTCCAAACGCTTACACGAATATAGAGGAGGTAAGTTCAGAGTAATGCTTATCTACCAAAATGCAGATTATGGCACATTTATGATAAAGGAAGAAATATTTATAATATAATACACGCCTTTCCTAAACAAAACATCATGAAGAACACACAAAGACACAGTAAATTCAAACGCTTAAAATAAAAAAAATTCGTGAACCATTGCAAAATACAGTCTTCCTAAAAGAACAAAAAGAAATAGATGACCCTTAGAACTGAACTAAAATCGCAGAAAATAATTTTTAAGTACAAAGACAAAATGAAATTTCGCAAGTCATTGTAAAAAAAAAAAAAAATATGGCCAACTAAAGATAAATGATTCCCAAAACGGAATAAATTTAACGAGTTTGAAAAAAACAAAACAAAAAAAAAACACAACAAAAACAAACATGCACGCATATGAACTTTCTGACTAGCTTACCGACGACGTTTTTTTATGCATACACGGTATATTAGGACCTCAGAAAGACAAATTCACAAGTATACTTTTCTGAAGAGAGTCAACTTTAGACTCGAAACATGTGTAGCGTCACAAATACCATTATGGACACTTAATATATTATACAAAAAGTAAGTAAGTAAGCAATAATAATAATAACAATAATAATACATTTACACTTTAAACAAAACGTTCACGCCTCCTCTCACTTTTTTCTATACCAATTTTTCTCGTTGAAACAACCCATATATCTTTTTTTAATATATATATATATCCGTGTCGGTCGCCATCTTCATATCTGTCTTCAACTTGTTTTTATCTATTATATATATTTAGGATTTAACCTGGTGTGGCCCGCGTTCTACCATCTACAAAAACTAAACTTTATTAAGTAAATCCCTATCTATCTAGGGATCTATTTCAGTCTCTTTTAATCTATCTATCTATCTATCTATCTATCTATCTATCTATCTATCTATCTATCATATGCATATTCTTATCTATCTATCTATCTATCTATCTATCTATCTATCTATCTATCTATCTATCTATCTATCCCAGCATATTCATTATCTATCTATCTATCTATCTATCTATCTATCTATCTATCTATCTATCTATCTATCCCAGCATATTCATTATCTATCTATCTATCTATCTATCTATCTATCTATCTATCTATCTATCTATCTATCTATCCCAGCTATATCTATCTATCTATCTATCTATCTATCTATCTATCTATCTATCTATCTCAGTAGATTCATTTTGTGAGCACAGATGTCAAGGAGAATTAAACTGCGACTTGGTATGGAGAAAATCAGTCGATGACATGCTGACCAAGGTGTTTGCTTACAGAAAAATAACTTACTTAGCACTAACTACTGATCTGATTAGTTCCTCCACTATATCATCACTGTTGTCGATTTCGTTTATTATTTCTTTGATCCTGTCTACGGCAAAGCCGTCTTAGCCTGTCAGCATTTCTATTACAAAACCGTCTGCTTTTGCTGCATTGTTTCTGCTCAGGTTTGCCAATGCAACTTCGACTTCGGTTTTTAATATTTTTAGTCCATCGATATTTCCGAAAGAGACTTCCAAAACAAACCAAGGAGTTTAAATATTTAATAATATTATGGTGCCCTATCTACAGTGGAATGGACTTTTCTTCCATCCATAAATAATAACCTGGGTGACTTTCGAAGAGGTAGTCTAGAGGCAGTCTAGAGACAGTGGTGAGGCAATTGTAAGGCAGTCGAGAAGCTGTGTAACTGGACAGTTCGGTCGTACACTTCTATCTGCTAACTACTAACACTCGTATTTGCATATATGTTCTGTTATTCTAATACACTGGTTAAACCTACCCTCTTGTTTCCGTGTCTTTCTTCCTGGCCCTAAAAGTGCTTGTTTATTAACTTTTTAAAGTTTTTTTTTAATAATGTATAAAATATTCTTCTGAAATGAATCCTGTGAAAATAGACGACTGAAAACTGAAGACAAATGTTAAAATCTTTGTACTTAATCCAAGGATGAAGAATTTAAACGCAACGAGCATATCGCGACCATCAGGGGCGGAGAGTATGAAGTTTTGGAAATTTGGCTTTCCACAAAATAGCAGATCATGTTTTGTTAGGAACAAAGGAGTATTTGAATGACTAACGAAGAGTATCGAGGAGGAATAGAGTGCATCAACCCGAGGTTTGGTTCCTTCGTTCTTAGCTCTAACGAATTTATAAGGGCATCAACCTGTTTCCGTAAAAGATGCAACAACCGCACATAAAAAAGAACCTCACTGTTATGTCAATGCCTGAGTTCTTCCTATATGTGTATCCATCACAAAAACATTTTATGTGAAAGAGCATATATACATATATATATATATATATATATATATATATATATAAATGAATTAAATATATATATATATATTTTATTTATTTGTTTGAATATTATTTTTAAACGATACTCGTATTTGAGTAGATATTCTGTTTTTAATCAAACAGTATATTTATTTCTACCGGGTTGATTATTTACGATGAATTTTGTTATGAAAATGTTTGTCATTCGGCAGGATTCGAACCTTCGACCCCTATCAACATAGGAGAAGCCAGCAATTGATCTGGTGCGTCTTATCGAAGTCAAATCAAGCTTTATATAACACCATTTTCGATTCTAAAATAAATAAATCACCTCTGCTCTGAAATGTATTGTCATGTCAACAGATGTAAATATCCAATGTTACGGAACATTTCAAAGATTAACGAAATGGTATTAACAACCGACATATTTAATTTAGTTGTTTGAACATTATTTTTAATCGTTACTCATATTTGATTAGATATTCTGTTTTCAATCAAACAGTTTATTTATATATTTATTTCTACCGGCCTAATTATTTAAGACAAATTTTGTTACTAATATGTGTGTTATTCTGCTGGATTCAATTTGGAAGTCACTAATTGATCTGGTGTCTTTTAAACCACTCATCCATGAATGATTCCACAGTATATTTATATATTTAGAACTATATAAGGCTTGATTTGACTTCAATTAGAATGTGGAATCATTCCTGGTCGAGTGGTCTAACACGCACCAGATCAATTGGTGTTTTCCCCTATGTTGATAGGCTTTGTAGGTTCAAATACGAGCATCAATTAAAAATTATGTTAAAAAATAAATTAAATATGCCGTTTATTAACAACGGTTTTGTGTTAAAATGGTTTTATAAAACGTTTTTATTAAATATGCCGTTTTATTAACAACGGTTTCTTCGGGATTTTCGGAAATATTTTATGCTTACATTTGTTGAGATAACGATACATTTCAGTGCAGAGATGGTTCTTTACGTGGAACCGAAAATTGAAGGCCTGATTTGACTTTGATTAGATTGTTGAATCATTCGTGGTCGAGTGGTTTAATACGCACTAGATAAAGTGGTGGCTTACCCTATGTTGATATGGGTCGCAGGTTTGAATCCTGCTAAAATGCACTCATTTTTTACAGAAAATTTATTGTAAATAATCAGGCCGGTCGAAATAAACATACTGTTTGATTAAAAACAGAATATTTACTTTAATACGCGTATCAAGTAAGAAATAATCTTCAGACAAATAAATTAATTATGTCTGTTGTTCAAACCATTTCGTTAATCTTCGATATATATATATATATATATATATATATATATATATATATATATATATAACGAAGTATATTAACCATATTTCCCTGCCTGATGCAGATGTATTAAACACTGAAGTTTTATAACTATTGAATTGCAGCATGTTATAATAATAATAATAATAATAATAATAATAATAATAATAATAATAACTATATATCTATGCTCTACATTTGAATTAAGAACTTTTTAAAAGCAAATATCTAACTGTGGAATATACTTCAATTAGTGTAAACCATTTAAATTATATATATATATATATATATATATATATATATATATATATATATGGGGAGCTCGATCAAGTTTATTGAATTCGATTTGTACCAAACATAACCGGACTCCCCACAATTTATGAATTATCATAAGAAGTTTGAACAAATAAAATTCTTTCATTTGTATTTTTAAATGGAAATTTATTTACAGAACAGATTAACAGCAATTTTGTAGGAAAAAAATTAACTACGTAAATACTCAAAGAGAAAGTGTAGTATGTATGATTGTATGATTCGTTTTCTTTCGCTATTCATCTTAATGAACTTTTTCACACAGGTTTGCTAACTTCTCACATTTTTGTATATCGCTTACTTTTCACTCTTTTGAAAATAAGTTATACTGGATCGCGAATTTGGATTCGTCTTTTTCCTTTAGTACGAGGTAAATCCTTTTTCATATTGGTCAAACTTAGATTCCAAACTTGTTTGCGAATTATATATATATATATATATATATATATATATATATATATTGTGGCCAGAAATAAAGACACAAAGAAGGAATATAGTTAACAAATATATTAGCATATGTATTAGCAAAGAGCAGCAATACAAACATATAAAAATGCGAAGATCACCAGCGTGACTGTATTGGTCCGGTTGTCAAAGCTATCTGCTGGATTAGATTTCTTCCCAAAGCAGAAACTGCTGCTTATTTATAGTTTGGAAGAGTTCATGTGTGCATGGGTAAATTACCATAACATCTGCTTTCTAAATACTATCTCTGCAAGAGTTTTAATGCATTTTTCTGTTTGGATTTACGACGAGAAAGTCCATCATTTCCCATTTTCTTTTTTTAAACAGTGCTGTTCCGGGCCTGATTGTGCTATTGGCATGTCAAAAGTATCGTAAATGACATCAATAACTTATTTCTCTTCAGGAAGACCGTTTCTTAATTTGGTTTAAATGTCGTTTTTGAGTAAACTGGGGACCTTTAATTACGTAGACCATATTTCCTACACTTTTCTAAATTTTACCCATTTCCCAAAAGATTTATTATCCCGAAACATCCGGAATAAAAATTCTAACGTTTTGTAGGTACCCTGTTTGTTCGTCCGGATCTTTTTTGTTCGAAAATTAACTTGTCGAACACAGACCTGATTTTACGCGCAAACATTACTTACGGCTGGGGTAATGATAATGATATGTTGTCGTTGAACGTGATTCTATAAACCTGAAGGAACTGCTGTAAGACTTATTCTATGGGCATGCCCCTTGCTTTCCACAGGACTTCTTTTAGCTTGTCAACGAAACGCTTGAACTGTCTGTTGGACCTTGGGTGATATGGAGAGATCATGATATGATTGATCTGGAATGTCTTACAAAAATCCTTAAACTCGCCGGACGTAAATTGTATCCCATTGTCAGACACTAAACAATTGACTACCCCAAATATGGCAAACAGTTCGAGTTGGAAATTTATTTCTACTTCTGTGGTAGAATTTATACATGTGAGAGTCTCGGGCCACTTAGTAAAATTATCTATTACTATACGATAGTAGAATCCGTCCATGTGAATTCGAGACCATCGTCGATTCGTTTTATGCCAAGGACTATATTTGATTGAAGGTGCCTTAGCTGACGAAGTACAGCCTTTACATCATTTTATGTTTCCGATATCCATGTCCGGCTCGGCTAGTATACATAACTGCACATAAGGCTTGTCATCCCTAGCTGTTCGTCATGGAAATCATTTAAAATTCTTCTTTGTAGTATCATGGGAATGTCGACTAGCAGTACTTCGTCGCATAAAGAAAAAATATATGAAATTTGTCCTTTTCACAATTTTTTGTTTTGGTTTGCCTGATAAATTTATCGTTTAGAGCTTCTCGTTTGATTTGGTTGTGAGTTACTGAGAGTTCCCTTACTGCGTTGCATAATGTGGTTTTAAATTCACATTTCGTTCGAAGAGAAGAAATCACAGTGCCTTCAAGATGTTCGCTGCGTTTTGGGATGAATCTGGACAACCCGTTGGCATGACAGAGATTTTTAGACGGTAAGAACTCCATTTTAAAGCTATAATTTAAATGGATTGTTCCCTACCTCCGCAGTCTATTTGTTGTATGCAGAGGCAGACTATTTTAGAACCGAACATGGTCAGTAACTGTTTATGGTCTGTCTGTAATGTAAAGTGTCTACCGTAAATGTAACGGTAAAACTTCGTTACTGCGAAAATAGTCCCTAACGACTTCTCAATTTGCGAGTAATTCTTTTAAAACAAAAAAAGAAAAGTGAAAAGATTGGAAAAGAGAAAGCCGGAAACCACATCCTAAACAGGGAAAAAGGGATTAGCCTCTACACCTGTTCAATAGACATGGGTGGAGTGTGAAACTCGAAATTTGCCATCATTATTTTTACACTGATCAAAGCTCCCAGAAAATACTTCAATAAATTTCTTTTAAATTTTTTTAAAATGATTTGTCTAAGTGGTCAGGTTTTCGAATTTTTGGCAAAATTATCTAATTTGCTTGTGCCACATTTAAATTTCTCATTCCAGTCGGTGTCGAATAAATTTTCTTTAAAACGAACATTTTGGTTTTATCGTCCTTCCTTGAAATGCTATATTAGTGATAAGTTCTCCCTCAAACTTTATTTTCTGTCTTGTTTTTTTGCTTTTTTTTGTTTTTTTTTTATTGATTTGATTTAAATCGGCTTTTTTTTTTGGCGTATATGTGAGCTATGCCAGATTCCTCGATATTTTTCGAAACTTGGCCTACGCTTACGAATCTGAGAGTCTTTCGCAATTTGTTGAAGAATAAAGTTTGGTTCATTTTCCAATTTATTCAGAACTCTACGTCTAATTCCTGTGTCTTTAGCTGAAACGATTCCCTGAACAAATATCAGACACTTGAAATTATTCGCACTCAGTTCTGACAGTTTTTAATCTGGATATATTCATACACTTCCATCTCTTATAAAAGAGTGAAGTTTTAGGAAACAGTTCTGTAAGAAGGTTAATCACTTCGGGAAATATCAGTTCGTTTGTTTTACGGGAAAAATATAGTTCACAAATTTGGTATGCTCTGTGGTGCCCAGTCTCCGAAGAAGAAGGCGAATCTTTTAGAGTCTGACCAATTTATGTAGACTGTGGAATATAAATCCTCGAATCTTCTAAAATAGGAAACGAAAGTTATATCGCCGTCCGGAGAATATGTAAAAATGTTTTTGTTTTGTGTTTTGTGAGAACCACTTTTCGTTTTCACTAATTTGTCCCCTGCTTGTCAGTTCAAGCAAGTTTCCCGCTCTTATTGAATTTGAAGTAGAATTTCTTAGAGTTTTTGATGTTTGATTTCTATTTGTTTTTTAAATTCAAGCCGTTCTTTTACATCTTGCTTTTGAATTTCAAGTCATTCTTTCGCAATTTGCCTTTGAATTTGCACTCATTCTTTTTGTATATCCAACTGGGATGGCTCTATTCTTTTTCGATGCTCAAATTGCTTCTCTTGCCATTTAAGTTCCTGTTGGCTTTGCTGTTCAATTTGGAATTTAAAGAGCATAGCAGATTTAATTTACGATGTTTGTCCGTATTTTTTTAAGATTAACAATTAAAGTTTTTTTTCTTTTTATATAAATAAAAAAAGGCCTCAGCTGGATTAGACTTCTACCCAAAGCAGAAACTGCTGCTTATTTCTAGCTATAAAAGGTCATGTGTGTATGGGTAAATTACCATAACATATATATATATATATATATATATATATATTGTTATGGTAATTTACCCATGCACACATGAATACACACAAGCTAGGGTTAAATAGGGACTTAGGTGCTTTGAATCTTTACAAATACTTCAATAACTAAACGTTTTTAGATATATTTAAAAATATTTTTTAAACTTTTTTGATACAATTAAAAAATTTATTATCTAAAACAAATTTACAAGCATTATTAAAGATAAGTTTACGTTTACAAACATAATTTTAAAAAACTCTGTCGCTTTCAACGTCACTTGATGTAAAAACAAAAACTCTCTCCACAAACGCGTCACGTGATGTAAACAAACGCGTCACGTGTTGTAAGCAAACTCTTCACTGACGCTCAAGCGAAATCTCGCGAAATACGTTACTAATTCAAATTTTAAAATCATTTGTTTCTGATGAAGGACCGATGGCGGTCTGAAATATAAAATATAATAGCAGAAATAAACAAATACTGTCAAAAAACACATTTTCAAACTCAAAACGTTTTAATATTTTTTCATATATATATATATATATATATATATATATAAGAATAAAGTTAGAGCCAACAGACCTACCTAGGTTTCACCTAACGGATTGTAAGGGCAAGTCGGCTTGCCCTGACGATCCGTTAGGTGAAACCTAGGAAGGTTCGTTGGCTCTAGGTTAGATTTATTCTTATTTGTTTGCTCTACTATTGTATTGAGCGCTTTAGTGTTCGGGTTCTCGCCCCGGGTTTTTTTTCTTTTCAACGAGTACTTTGACGTATGTTCAAGTACTTAGTTTGTTTCTTTATTATTTCCCCCTTTTTTCCCCTCCGTGTTTGTTCACGGTGGGTTTTTCGAAACGGATTGAAATATATTTTAACAATTATTAATAATATTATTATTATTATTGTTTTTATTATTATCATTGTTATCATTATTATATATCTATCTATATATATATATGTAGAGAGAGAGAGAGAGAGAGAGGTGGGGGAGTCTAAGGAGAATTAGGGAAAGAATGCAATATGGACGCAAATCAAGAAGAAAGATATCCATTTATGTTAAATTTAAATTTTTGAAGGTTGTCAGTTAGTTAACTGCCATACGTGATGAACGCATGGGAGATCATGTCTCGAAAGAGATATAACTGACTGGGCAGAATATTATCCCGCAGTAGGTGGCCATTGCTTTCTGTGGTAGACTGCTTTCCAGCAAAGGCTATAGAACCGAATCTGTCTTGTTATTTAACCCATAACTGGAAGGAAGAGACGGATTAATACTTTACCCAAGAGGATTTATGTGTAAGTGAATGCAAGGAATTAAACTGGAATTCAAACGCGGCTCCCCGATTTCTCGTTCCGAGCCGATATCTATTACACCACAACGCACATCCACGCCCATCCGAAGATTATAGTTATCGTGAAATCAAGCAGACGGGACCGAATATCATATGTTGGACGTACGGGGAAAGAAACGGTTGGACTAGAAGTAGCAGTTGAATTTAGGTATTTCAGCAGTAAGTGTTTTGATCCCACATGCCAAATGAGTTAGTCATTCAAGTGCCATACGTGATACACGCTTTATGTGATCATGTCTCGAAAGAGATGAAACTGACTGAAACAGAAGATTATCCCGCAGTAGGTTGCCATTGCTTTGTGCAGTAGACTGGGTGACAGCCAAGGCGGTAGAACCCAATCTGTCCTATTATTCATAATTCATGTGGTCGAGGAACCACGAAAAACGCTCGTCAAATATTTTGAGAACATATTGACAGAAGGCACGCCACGCAGGTGAGAAAGTGACTGATGTCGTGATAACAAGTTAGGATTGATTGCATCATAAATCCTATATATATATATATATATATATATATATATATATATATATATATATATATATACAATATATAGGAAATGAATTGTTTGAAAATTATTTTTTATTGATACTCGTATTTAAGTAGATAATCTGTTTCTAATTAAACAGTATTATATATTTACATCTACTGGCCTGATTATTTACGATATATTTTTATTACAAAAATGTGTGTCAGTCGGCAAAATTCGAACTTCCCGAATGACACTAAATATCTACTTAAATATGAGTATCGATAAAAAATAATGTTCAAACAATTCATTTCAAATTGGCGGTTGTTTGTAACCAAGTTTCGTTAAAATTCTTTAATCTCCACACACACACACACACACACACACACATACACACACACACACAATATATATATATATATATATATATATATATATATATATATACCAGTAGACGAGAGTGTTCAAATTTATTACGAAATGAACGATGCGTAAATGCGTGAGTAGCTATTGTTTTTAAAATCTACTACTTCTCTCTCTCTCTCTCCCTCTCTCTCTCTCTCTCTCTCTCTATATATATATATATATATATATATATATAGATAGATAGATAGATAGATAGATAGATAGATAGATAAGGAATATAGATAGATAGATAGATAGATAGATAGATAGATAGATAAGGAATATAGATAGATAGATAGATAAGGAATATAGATAGATAGATAGATAGATAGATAGATAGATAGATAGATAGATAGATAGATAGATAGATGCATTAAACCGTTATGGGTCAGAAGAGAAAGGAAGCGTTAATATGTACAAACTTTAGATATTTAATTTAGAAAGATCAGCCGATTACGCTAGCATGATTTCGACCATGTTTTTGTTTTCGTCAGGTGATTTGTATATTCAAGAATTTAAATTCGATATACAATTTGCTAAGGAAACCGAAAAGTCTGAAACCATGTTATCCTAATCGGTTGACCTCCTCAGTTTATATATTGGAGTAACGAAATTGCTGAGATATAGGCAAATCTCGTTCAAAAAGCCTTTGACGAATTGTTTTTTACGGTATACCAACCTTCTGCTGGTTATTTAAATGTTGCCACACGTGCGCTTTGTACTTAAATTGTCCAGTATTTAAAAAATATTGACTGCCAGTCAGTTAACTGCCATACGTGATACACGCTTTCGGCGATCAAGTTTCGAAGGAAACATGACTGACTGGGCAGAAGATTATCCCGCAGTAGGTTGCCATTGCATTCTGCGGTAGACTGTTTGCCAGCCAAGACTATGGAACTCAATCTGTCCTATTATTTAACCCATAACTGTTGGGAAGAGATGGATTAATACCTTTCCCAAGGGTATTTGTGCGTAAGTGAATGCAAAGAATTAAACTGGAATTCGAACTCGACTTCCCTATTTGTCGTTCCGAGTCGATATCCACTGCACCACAACGCACATCTTTAAGCTTAAATGTAAGAACTCAGAATAAGCTATACAATTATTGCTAACACATTAATGTTTTTTTTATAATTAGTTTTAATTATTTCTTTAAAAGTTCATTGCATAATATTAGATGCGCGTTATACGCTGGAGTCTATTATGTGACGGGGAATACATTATATGCATCAGTTAGTCAGTTTCTCTCGAGACATGACTGCCTAGGCAGAATTTTTCCCCGCAATAGATTGACATTAGTTCTTCCACTACACTAGCTGCCAAACAAAACTATAGAATGTAATCTATCCTGCTATTTAATCCATAGCAGGAAGGAGAAGAGACCTTTCATGAGGGTATTTGCGCGTAAGGGAATACAACGAACTCAGCTGGAATTCGAAATCGGCTCCCCGATTTCACATTCGCTGAGCCGAGTTCGAATTCCACTTATACGTATACAACTTTGATTAAACAGCTTTTTTTGCTTTATGGACAAAGGTAAAATATTTGAGTTCGATAAACACATCGATAAATCAATATATCTCAATATGAATCCGCGAAAAATCTAGTTTAATATTCCATGACAAATCTGCATTTTAGTCAAATCGAATCATTTTTTTCACTTGAACAGAAAAAATAATAAAAACAAAAAAACAGCCTTGGCACTTTACGTGCATGAAATACGGACGTATATACATAATTGTGCACAAATGCGTATATCGAGTGTGTGTGTAAAAAAATGGCATTAACATTAAGAGATATATAGGCGAAAAAAATATCGTTTGGAATTTGACAAGCGAACTCTCGTCAAAAACGAGATGAAAACACGAAGCAAATTAACGCTGTCAGCTAGATTACGTATGGAAGACCTGCAGTGGGCTGCGGGCAAAGTAATATTAGAAAAAAAGAAAGAGAGAATGAAATAAGAATTGAACAAATGAACGATCGGGTGAATGATCATAAAATTAATAAAAACAAAGAAAGAAAAAGAGAGTGTGCAAATTAATAAACTAAAAAGGAATCCTGCGAAGCAAAAAAGAAAGAAAGTATTACAAAATAGCAAATGAGTAAAAAGAAGGAATGAACTAAAGAAATTCGAAATTAAAGAAAAAAAAGAAAGAAGCGAAAAAGAAAAGAAAAAGAAATAGGGAACAAAAACGGAAAGAAAGATTCGAAGAAATAAGGAGATAATCTATAAAATAAAAAAGACATGAAAAAAATAAAATAAAAAGAAATGAAAGGACAAAAGAATTAACAAAGAAAGAAAAAAAGAGAGAAAGAAGAGGGAAGAGAGGGAGAGAGAGAAAAAAGAAAGAAACTAACAAAGAAGTGTAGAAAAATAAGGAATGATTTGAAACAATACAAGAAAACGAGAAAGAGAGAATATAACAAAGGAGTAACAAAAGAAAGAAAGAAAGAAAGAAAGAAAGAAAGAAAGAAAGAAAAAAAGAGAGAGAGAAAAAAGAAAAAACTAACAAAGGAATGTAGAAAATAATAAGGAATGATTGAAAACAATAAAAGAAAAAGAGAAAGAGAGAATATAACAAAGAATTAAACAAAAGAAAGAAAGAAAGAAAGAAAGAAAGAAAAATGAAGAGAGAGAGAAAAAAGAAAAAAACTAACAAAGGAATGTAGAAAATAATAAGGAATGATTGAAAACAATAAAAGAAAAAGAAAAAGAAAGAGAGAATATAACAAAGAATTAAACAAAAGAAAGAAAGAAAGAAAGAAAGAAAGAAAGAAAAATGAAGAGAGAGAGAAAAAAGAAAAAAACTAACAAAGGAATGTAGAAAATAATAAGGAATGATTGAAAACAATAAAAGAAAAAGAGAAAGAGAGAATATAACAAAGAATTAAACAAAAGAAAGAAAGAAAGAAAGAAAGAAAGAAAAATGAAGAGAGAGAGAAAAAAGAAAAAAACTAACAAAGGAATGTAGAAAATAATAAGGAATGATTGAAAACAATAAAAGAAAAAGAGAAAGAGAGAATATAACAAAGAATTAATCAAAAGAAAGAAAGAAAGAAAGAAAGAAAGAAAGAAAAATGAAGAGAGAGAGAAAAAAGAAAAAAACTAACAAAGGAATGTAGAAAATAATAAGGAATGATTGAAAACAATAAAAGAAAACGAGAAAGAAAAAATATAACAAAAGAAAGAAAGAAAGAAAGAAAGAAAGACAGAAAGAACATATTTCCAATATGAAAGTATACGCGATGATGGGTTCAATCAGGTGATGACCACGCAAGGAAGGAAGAAAGAAAGAAAGAAAGAAAGAAAGGATGAAAGAAAGAAAGAAAAACAATGGAAATGGAAAGCGTGACAATTTTTATAGAACGAAAGAAAAAGAAAATGAAAGAAATAATGACACAATATATAATAAAAAAGAATAAAAAAAGCAGATTTGTTGTTGGCCATTGATGCATGCTTCTAGGAACTGACCAGTATCCCTACCTTACCTCCTCACTTAATATATTAGAATGTTAGTTAAACATTGCATGATCAAAAAGCTCTGTTAATAGCCGATTCGACTCTCCAAATAAGTTATTCGGATTTTATATTCGAAAGACATAACTGGAAGTGAAATCGATGGGTTTTTAATTTTTTTTTTTTTTTTACAGAGGTAACAATTATGAAACAATAATGAAAAGAGTATTACCGGATTCGTCATTGGCGTCCACAATCTTAACAATATAAGATATACGGATGACACGGTGTTGATAGCAGACACAGAAAGGAAAATGCAGGACGTTATATAGAAAAAGAGAGCGAGAAGAAAGGACTGTGAAAAAACTTCAAGAAAACTGAATGTATGGTCATCAGCAAAAAGAAATATCCAGTGGCATTTTCGATTTTGCTTGGGGTGAAATGATTAGAAAAAAATTAAAAAATAACCAAAACAAAAAAATATAGGCTTATTATTATAAATAACAAAAGAATAGAAGAAAAAATGTCCAAAGGGATGAAGAAAATAAACAATAAATAGAAAAATATTGAAAGAATAAAAATAGGAATTGTCCTAGAATGAAAAAGAAAAGAATTAAATGAAATAAAAACAAAATAAAATATAAGGAAAGTAAATAGCAAGAAACAAAGAAACAAAGAAAAAAGCAAAGGAAAGAAATTAAAAGATAATAAAGAAAATAGAAAGAAAGAAAAACTAAGGAAATAAGAAAGAAAGAAAAAGAAAAAATGTAAAGAAAATTAAAGAAATAATTAAATTCAAAAATAAGAAAAGGAAACAAAAAGAAAAAAGGAATAAAAGAAATGAAAAAAGAAAAGAAGGAAATAAAAAGAAAGAAAAATATAAAATAAGGAAAGGAAATAGAAAGTAAGAAAGAATGGAAAAAAGGGAGAAAGAAAAAAGAAAATATAAAATAACGTAAGGAAATAGAAAGGAAATATAAGTAGAAGGAAAAAATAAGGAAATGAAATAGGAAGAAAGAAACAAAGAAAGGAAGAGAAAAGAAAGAATGAAAGAAAAAAGAAAGGCACAAAATTAAATGAAGGAAAGAAAAGACAGATAAAATAAGAAAATGAAATTCAAACAAAAAATAGAAGGAAAGAAAGAAATAAGAAGAAAAGAAAAGAAAAACATTGAATAGAAAGAAAGAAAGAAAAAGAAAGAAAGAATGAAAGAAAAAGAAAGAAAGAAAGAAAAAAGAAAGAAGGAAAAGAAAAGAAACAAGAATGGTAGCTAACGCGATTGAAATTAATTAAAATTAAATGAAAGAAAGAAAAGAAAGATAAAATAAGAAAATGAAATTGAAACAAAAAATAGAAGGAAAGAAAGAAATAAAAAGAAAAGAAAAGAAAACGAAAACATTGAATAAAAAGAAAGAAAGAAGAAAGAAAGAATGAAAAAAATGAAAGAAAGAAAGAAAAAAGAAAGAAAAGGAAAAGAAAAGAAATAAGGAATAAAATATAAAATAAGGAACGGAAACAGGAAGAAAGAAAAAGAAAGGAAGAAAGAAAGAAAAGAAAAAATATGATTAATGAAAAATAAAGAAAGGCAAGAAATAAAATGAAAGAAAGAAATAGAAAAAATAAATTAGGTAAGAAAGAAAGATAAAAAACGACATATAGAATGAAATGAAAATAGCGAAAAAAATGGTAATAGAAAAAAAGAAAAAGAAAGAAAGACAGAAAGAAAGAAAGACAGAAAGAAAGAAAGACAGAAAGAAAGAAAGAAAGAAAGAAAGAAAGAAAAAGAGAAAGTCAGAAACAAAGAGTGAACCAATGAATCAATTAAAAGAAGCAGAGAGTATAAAGACTATTTACTATTCCTACGGTCAAGAATCCGGCTATGCCAACATACCTCAAGAATGGTAGCTAAAGCGATTGACACGTCACAGCCCGAGATCAATTCTTTTAATACATTTGGCAACGTTTTGAGGAAATAAATATTTCAACTTCTGAAGTTCTATATTCATATAAAATGGAGAACTGCTGGTGTATATTGAACAACCCAATCCTCAATTCTCAGCCTTGATAGAATTCCAAATCGGCTCCGCGGCCTCGTGGGTAAGACATTATTATAAAATTTACAACGGCGTTTCCCTAGAAGAAACGTCACTACGTTAAAACTATTGCCCTTGAAAGTGCTTTCATGAGCAACCTTGTTTAATCCTACCAGTTCAGAACTTCAAAGCTAAAACCTACAATGCCTCACACACTGCGATTAATCATCCAGACATACAGTCCCACACACAAAATCATTGATAGGATCAATTCAAATTGCTTCCGTGATAATCCGACAGCAAGGCTTTTGATTGGAGGTTTTTGAGAACATGGAACCACCTCTTAATTCCTGTTGTTCTCTGGTCTACCCTGACCCGGAGTGGTAGAACCTGTTAGGGTCCCAGCTATGCGCAAATAGTTAATCCCCAAACTTGGGTCAAAACACTATGAAAGTATAAAAATACACTTTTATAGAAATATATACATAAAAATAGACGTTTATAGAAAAATATACATTTTTGAAGAATAAATATTACCAATACATATTTTAAGAAAAAATTATTACCATAACACATTTTTGAAGAAAAATTTCTCAGCAAAATATATTTGAATACAAAACTAGAAGATATTTTCAGTTTTCTAAAATAAAGAATATAAACAAAAAAAATTCTTTAAAATCTGACAAAATCAACTTCTCACTTTAACCAAACATTACAAAAATACCATCAACCCCTCATTTTTTTTTAAATATTAAATAACCCACGCAGGTTGATATGCAGTTAAACAAACTCCAGCTCAAACTCTATTTCATAAAATTATGGGCATGCTGAGGATGTGCGTTGTGGTACAGTGGATATCGACTCGGAACGAGAAATCGGGGAGCCGAGTTCGAATTCCAGTTAAATCCACTGTATTCACTTACGCGCAAATACCCTTGGGAAAGGTATTAATCCGTCCCTTCCTTCTAGTTATGGGTTAAATAGCAGGACAGATTGTGTTCTATAACCTTGGTCAGCAACAAGTCTACAGCAAAAAGCAATGGCAACCTACTTCGGGATAATCTTCTGCCCAGTCAGTCATGTCTCTTTCGAGACATGATCGCCCAAGCGTGTATCACGTATGACACTTAACTGACTGACCTACGACTACAAGATAATAGAATCCACTTAATGGTCCTGCTTAATAAATATGAATACGTGTTAAAGAAACGTCCGTATTTGGCCAGGGCTGGGTCCTCCTTGATAGTGAGTTTGCCGCTAGTTAACAACCTAGTTAACAACTATATCCTGGTCAAGTCTAGGTCAAAAAGTGTAACTTCCTTTTAATGACTTCATTCTGGAGATTCAAGGATGGCCCGTATGAAATTCTTTCAAGATTCTTGTTTGTAGGACACGTGGTATTACGACTCTATCCGCATACATCATAGTTTCATCGCATAATATAAAAAATGGAGGCACCCTTAATCCTTATTTCTTTTTTTCTTTTTCGTTCCACCTTTTCTTCATTTTGGTTATATATTTATCCATTTTCGCTGTTTTTTTTCTTCCAATGTCACTTGTAGCTCTCTAACGGTGTTACCAAGTACTTCCGTTAGTTCTTTTTTCCTATTTTAGTGCTCCTATAACAGTTTCTTCCAACAATTCACAGTTTTTGGGGATTAATCTGTGCATTGTGTTGCAGTGCATATCGACTCGGAACGAGAGATCGGGGTGCCGAGTTCGAATTCCAGTTTAATCCGTTGCATTCACTTACGCACAAATAACCTTAAGGAAGCTATTAATCAATCTCTTCCCACCAGTTATGGGTTAAATAATAGGACAGATTGGGTTCTATAACCTTGGCTGGCAACCAGTCTACCGCAGAAAACAATGACAACCTACTGCGGGATAATCTTCTGCCCAGTCAGTCATGTCTATTTCGAGACATGATCGCCCGAAGCTTGTATCACGTATGGCGCTTAACTGACTGCCTAGCTACACCATCTGTGTGTGCGATTTTACTTAACGGCAGGTATTGCATTTTGAAATTGTAGTTGAGCAAAATATTACTCCATTTATTTGCGGTATGGTTTGGCACGCCTTTTTTCGAACCAAAAATCGACAGTAGCCACATATGGTCAGTTTGTTAACCCTCTAGGGCCATTCGTATCATATTTGATACAGTATTTCCCTATAAGGAAACATTTGGTATTTCCCTATAAGAAAACATTTGGTATTCATTGACTGAGCAGTCAGTACTGCTTTCATTTGAAATTTATAAAATATTTCTCTTAACCCTCTAGGGCCATTCGTATCATATTTGATACAGTATTTCCCTATAAGGAAACATTTGGTATTTCCCTATAAGGAAACATTTGGTATTCATTGACTGAGCAGTCAGTACTGCTTTCATTTGAAATTTATAAAATATTTCTCTTAACCCTCTAGGGCCATTCGTATCATATTTGATACAGTATTTCCCTATAAGGAAACATTTGGTATTTCCCTATAAGGAAACATTTGGTATTCATTGACTGAGCAGTCAGTACTGCTTTCATTTGAAATTTATAAAATATTTCTCTTAAAAAATTTTTCAGGAAAATATTTCTTTCAAGGCTTGTTTTCATACTGTATCAAATATGATACGAATGGCCCTAGAGGGTTAAACGAACGATCTACCATGAATAAACCTGTGAAAATTTTATCGTTGGCGTATATCAGAGCTAGACCTTGTTTTTCGATTTGACTATAATATTTCTCCGCAGACATTAAGGCTTTTGACGCATGCGTAATCGGTTTTGTTGATTCATCCTCGAATTTGTGTAAAAGTACTGCAACTATACCACGCTCGCTTGCATCTGTCGCTACAATTCATTCCTTTTTCCGATCGTAATGCGCTAATGATAAATCAAATAATAAGTCCTTTTTTATTTTTTGAAATGCTTCTTCGCTTTTTTTGTCCAGCACCATTTGCTGTGCGTTGTGGTGCATTGGATATCGGCTCGGAACGAGAAATCGGGGAGCCGAGTTCGAATTCCAACTGAATTCATTGCATTCACTTACGCGCAAATACCATTGGGAAAGGTATTAATCCGTCTATTCCTTCCAGTTATGGGTTAAATAACAGGACAGATTGGGTTCTATAGCCTTAATCGGCAACCAGTCTACCGCATAAAGCAATGACAACCTACTGCGGGATAATCTTCTGCCCAGTCAGTCATGTCTCTTTCGAGATATCAAGTATGGCCCTTAACTGACTGACTGAATATAATAGTTGGAATAATGATTAAGGCTTCTACTGGGCATAAAGTGGGGGATTAGTTTTATATTGTTATAAAGTAATAACTGATCCCCCACTAATTACTACTTAATAATATAATACATCTCTTTCCCTTCTAGCTATGAGTTAATTAACAGGACAGAGTGGCTTCTATAGCCTTGGTCGGCAACCTGTCTACCGCAGAAAGTAATGGCAACCTATTGCGGGATAATCTTCTGCCCAGTCAGTCATGTCTCTTTCGAGATATCACGTATGACACTTAAATGACTGACTGAATATAATAGTTGGAATAATGATTAAGGCTTCTACTGGGCATAAAGTGGGGGATCAGTTTTATATTGTAAGTAAGTAATAAACTGATCCCCCACTAATTACTAATATAATACATCTCTTTCACTTCTAGCTATGAGTTAATTAACAGGAGGGATTGGCTTCTATAGCCTTGGTCGGCAACCAGTCTACCGCAGAAAGCAATGACAACCTACTGCGGGATAATCTTCTGCCCAGTCAGTCATGTCTCTTTCGAGACTTGATCGCCCAAGCGTGTATCATATATGGCACTTAAATAACTGACTGACCATTTCTTACATTTCCTTAATTTGTTCAACAATGCTCTCAACTCGTGCATTTTAGGAATATAAAACTATAATAATTAGCCAGGCCAAGTAATGATTGTAATTTTGTTACATTATCCGGTTCGGTACATGCATATTTTTTATAGGTTCTGTTTTATTTGGGTTAGGCTTTCTTCTCTTATCTGACCCAAATATTCAATTTTGTTCATACAGAATTGACATTTTTCTAGCCCTACTTAAAATCCCTATTTCTCTATTGTCTTGAAACCTGTCGAACATGATTTTTGTGTTTTTCTAAATTCTCGCTATTTTTTAAAATTCTATCAGTATAGCCCGGCGATGCTCGGATGTAATAAAAACTTTAAAACTAATCCATGGTCCTGGAGCTCAGACTCTTTGGACTAAAAAGCAATAGTTGTTTCCAGTTAAAGCGAAACCATAGACTGAAAGAAAAATTAACATTGTGAGTCAAATTTTTATTTCCTGGTATAGATATCAAATAAGTTTTTTCGTCGTAAACTGAATTTTGAAGGCTAAATAAGTCCTCTGAGTAAATGGTATCATGGCTGAGACTAAGAACTACAATTATACCTACTTAGAGTCAAACCCGAAGCAAAAACTAAAATGATATGGCTGAAAAAATAGACATACAGTCAGATAAACACACACACACACACACAAACATCTTGCCTTATATATATATATATATATATATATATATATATATATATATATATATATATATATATAATCCATTTTCTGCGCTATTGTAAAAACTGCAACCTTGAAACTTCTGGAAATCGTTTCTCATGTCTTTTTCTATGGGTGTATCAAATTTTATTAGAATTGGACCACTCCTTCTATAACCCGATTTTTTCGATTATCGATTTTTGATATTTATCGGGTGTACCTCGACACAAAAGATAGCTAAGAACACTCGCAAACGCTTATAGTACAACTGTGTAAATTTTCAAGAATATCGGTTCTGCCGTTTCGGAGTCTATAGGTAACGGACGCACACACATACAGACGCATACACAAAGTTCCATTTATAAATAAGTTTAGATCATCTAAGTATGCCATTGCAAATTCTAGACAGGCCAGCATGGCATCCATAATTTGTTGAAATCAAGACGGTACTATTTTCAACCCGAAAGGCAAACGTTTTAATTTATATATATATATATATATATATATATATATATATAACCCTCTATGCGTATTAATACCTAGATATTTTGTACATTTTTCCTCGACTTTGACTTGAAAATATTCTTCGGCTAAATCAATTTTCGAGAACATTTTGCCTCTATCTGAAGTGCCATACGTGATACATGCTTGGGCGATCATGTCTCGAAAGAGACATAAATTACTGGGCAGAAAGATTATACCACAGTAGATTTCCATTACTTTCTGCGGTACACTGGTTGCCAGCCCAAGCTATAAAACATAATCTGTCCTATTATTTAACCCATAACTGGAGGGGAGGGACGGATTAATGCATTTCCAAAAGGTATTTGAGCGTAAGTGAATACTAGGAATTCAACTGGAATTCAAACTTGCCACCCCGCTTTATCGTTCCGAGTCGATAACTTCTGTACCACAGCGCACATCGACACAACTTTGAAAAAAATTCTTCCGGCGTCGGAAGCGGATAGCTGTGGTCTTTTAGACATTTATTCAATCTTGTTAGAAAGTCAGCGCATACTCTTATTTTCTAATTTTTCTTTTTTACATACACTGTTGGTGACGCCCACTCCGAGTAATTTTTTTTAATTATCGCAATTTCTTCTAGTCTTTGTAACTCTTTGTCTATTATTTCTAACGATGAAAATGGTACCTTTCCTTTAGGTTTAAAAACTGGTTTTATTTTGTCCTTAGTTCGAATTTTACTTCCGTCTTAATACAACAACCAAGTCTGTCAAAAATACTCCCGTAAATTCGTTTTTTAACTCGTAAACAAATTTTTCTGTCTGTTTGGATTTCTCTATACCAGACACATTTAATTTTCTACAAAACGTACTCATTGGGTTTTCCCATAAACTAAATAGCACAAATCGATACCAAATAGGTTTGAATTTTTTTTCAGATATGACGTAGATTTTTGCCTTGTACGTCTTATCGTCGAACGACACTTTCGCGTAAAATTCTTCTTTGAATTTTAACTTTCTTCCAGAACCACCTTCAGCAATTTTCACGTGATCGTTCCAATTTCTTCCATATTTATTCGTCGATTATAGATATGTCACTTCCAGTATCAAGCAGACAGTTTATAGTTCCACCATTTATTTTAACGCCTACCCACTTTCTTTCGAAATGATTTGCTTGAACATTATCTTTGATAAAATTTTCAAATTTTCGGTTGTTCATAAACAAGTTTCGTTGATCTTCGTTATACTTTCTTTTACCGTAATTCTTCGTATCATTTTTAGATAAAGCTGTATTTATCCGTTTCGACTTCTGGCATTTTTGTCTTTTTGCATACTGTAGCTTTATGACCTTTTCGGTCAGATTCATAACATCTATTTTTGAAATAAGTTACTTGTAGCATTATTCATTACACCACTTGTTTTGCAGTAATATTTTACTTCCTTGCGAATTCGTTGTGTAACCCATCGTAGCTGGGTTATATTTTTCTCTTCTATACTTATACTGTCCCGTTTTATATTTATTAACTTTTGGCATTCCTCTGTTAATTTTGGCAAATTTAATTCTGTATCTTTTTACATAATTGACAGTATTCTCGAACGAATTTCTTTATCCGTTGTTGCAATTAACCCTTGAACAAAGATGAGTCACTTAAACATGTCTTCGTTAATTTCCTTGATCTTGAATAATTCACACAGCGAATTCACTTTTTCTGATGTATGAGAAAAATATTCGTCATCTTCTTTAAAACTTATTCAGGCATCTATAACGCGGGTGAAATAAACTGTCACGATCGACAAATATTTTCGACAATATTTCAATCGTTTCTTTAAAAGAGATCTCCTCCAGTTTCCTCGTATACTTTGTGTTTTCCTGAGCGCCTAATGTTTGTAATAATAAGGTTTTTTTTCTTCGTCGGACCATAACTGGTACTTTTTCGATAAAGATATTTTGTACCTTTTGAAGTAAGCTGGAAAAGTGACACCGTCCATAGGTTTGTAGTGGAGTTCTGAAAGTGAAGTATTAAAACCTTCAGCAGAGAAAAATCTTAATCCCTCCTTTTTCTCTACTTGTTTTGCTAGTATGTTTGGCAAAGTGTCCTGTTGTGTTAATATTTGCTTTTGTAAGTCTAACTGTTGCTTCTGCTGTTGTTGGTGGTGGTTGTGTTGTAATTGTAATAGTTCAATTTGCTTTTGGATTTTGAATTTGATTTGAAAGGAATGACTGGATTAGATCAAACAATTGTCCGGTTATAGCAAAGCTTCACAGCTTGCATAAAAGGCCAGTATGCCAGACTCTGTCAAACGCTTTGGAGATATCTAAGGCAACAGTTTGGGCTTCGCTATTCTTGTCGAGAGCTTATTGTATATGCTCTTCCCACTGTGTCTCCTGTTGTTGCATAGCGGTACACAGAATTTTAGAAAATTCCACTAATGGCTTCAATTTAATTTATTCAACTTAAAACAAATATATTTATAAAAATCCAACTGTACACTCGACGGATAGATTAATCCAGCAACTGGTAAAAAAATGTATTACTCGTCATTTTTATAGTTGAGGAAAACAAATATTACATTTTACCTTACAGCATAGTCTTTTTTATGTTCTCTTGGTTGTCACTATTATCTTGGGAGGGTTTTTTTTTATCCAGTTGATACTGTTTTTCCTTGTGGGTTCTTTTCGAATCTTCGTCGCCACTGTTTTATCGCGGGGAACGATATAAATAACAAGGTAAATTCCTAGTGGAAAGATTTATACAACACGTGATGGTAAACAAATGACAGTTTATTGCACGGAAAGTCAAGACGGAAGCGGAAGTCGAATTGTCTGAACTTCCTTATTTCTTATTCTCTTCATTATAACACACACACACACACACACACACACACACACACACACATATATATATATATATATATATATATATATATATATATAAATTCTTCATAATCAAGAATTATGGGTATTATGGTCTGTCATTTCAGGTCTGTTGTGTTAGCATATATATATATATATATATATATATATATATATATATATATATATTATCATATCGCCCCAAGCAAGCCATTTTACTGCCACTGGTGCGCAGGGGCTTACATAGGAAGAAAGTATTGAGAGAGAGTGACAGGTTAGAGGGGGTGTCAAGAAGATGGTAAGAGAAGTAGGAAAATACTGATGCGAGCGGAGTGGACGAATTTGCGTTTACAATGTATTGGTTTCACAGTAAAAGGGTGGGATCTAGTTGCTAATCTTGTTGCTCGTGTAAATTCATATATAGGGGGTAACAGTGAGCTAAGTTCATCTGAGCAGAAGCCGTGAAAGTATTTGTAGAAAAACACAGGGAAACCACATTGTGCCGGTGAGAAAGTGGCTATATCCGAACTGCCTAGTCGGGATCAATGACATTACATATTCACCGTTGGATTTTGTTAAGGACCCCTAGGTGGAAAGCAGGAGCACCCGACGACATATGTCAGCAGTATTCAATGCACGGGCGGATGGTAAAATTGTATATGTGCAGGATTGTTTCACATGGGAAAAACTTCCTGGCCCTACGCAGAGAACCGACCTTCTTAGCAGCGGATTTGACATATATATATATATATATATATATATATATATATATATATATATATATTGTATCGAGGTAGCGAATAATTTTCTAAACATATACTGTTAAATATAAGAGACAATGAATGTCTATTTTGTTTAATCATGAGCCGTTCTAAACGTCGTATTTTGGCTTTAATTTCAGGTGAAAATAAAGACAAAAATTCTCCAGTATTTGGATAATTTTTTATTAAGTTGGTTCTAAGCTTTCGACTCACATGAGCCATCTTCAGAGAAGTTACAAGGAGGTAAGCATAAAAACATCCAACATCAGCGACGATTTTATCTTGTGATTACATAAAACTTTACTAAGCAACGTCAACATATATATATATATATGTGTGTGTGTGTGCGTGTGTGTATGCGTGCGTGTGTGTGCGTGCGTGTGCATGAATGCGTCTGTGCGTGTGTGTGTGTGTGTGTGTGTGTGTGTGTGTGTGTGTGTGTGTGTGTGTGTGTGTGTGTGTGTGTGTGTGATGTATTCTTCAAACACAACACAGCCTTCGCTCTATCTATAGTTATGTTCTTTATTTCACATGTTCTCTACTGTTGAGTTGGTCAAAAGATGAAACATCGTCTGATGCAATCCTAAATCAGACTGGGTGGTTTTATTCAGCGAATGACTGAGAATATCGCAGCCAAGGTATCTTTTGTGCAGTCAGCTCCAGAAGGCAGTCCCTAACTCATATATAATGACAAACTAGAGCACAATCTTTAATAAGTCAGCGCACGTCTCAGTTCTTTTTTGAGCTCTTGCTTCTATCGGCGTAAACTGGAGAAGCATATACCATGTAGATGCTTCGAATGATCACGTATTCTTCATTTCGTGATATCAGATCGCACACTAAACTGATCCACCTTCTCTACTCAAAATCCTGAAAAAAGTATTTTAGAGATCCATGTTTGGTTTCAAGGAAAGCAATAAACAAAGGAAGACACAGAAGATAGTGTTAATGGTTTCAACAGTTTAACGGATGGTTCGGAGACAAGGAAAGATTAGTCAATTATATATCCTTGTAGTCCCTTACTTCTTTAAATATCCTTTGTTCATACTTATTTTTGCTTTTGCAATATTTTTGTTACAAATGTTAAACTCAAATAGGTAAATAAAGATAAAACAGAAGAATTTCTATAAACGTAGATTTCGCAAAGAACGTCTTTTACCATTAACTCAAGAGTTAGAATTCATTAGAAAATTCATCAAGCAAAACCGTAAAATTTTCCCTGGTATTACGAGCAGTAGTTAATATATTAGCCTTAAAGTCGCTTAATAGTGTCAGGAATCGAAATTAAGTAGATCAAGCGCAAAGATTTTTATCTCAAATACATTTGTTAAATACACAGTTTTTATTTTTCCTAGAAAGATTTTGTAACACGCTGAAGCATGTTTACAGAGTGGTAGGCTGGTTCAAACAAGTAAACAAAAATATATAAATATACTGTTTAACTGACAAAAGGAGCGTCTACTCAAATACGAGTATCCATCAATATATATGTTGTGTACCAACCTATATACAGTAATGGTATGTCTCTATCCTTTTAAATACGTGGACAATAAAGGAGTAAGGGGAAGAGTAGAGATAATATACTGACAAGCAGTGTATCTACTTCACGCAGCGTGCAAGTCTTATAATTGTGGTATGCTATTATTCCCAACCTCCACTATGTGGATAGTATGTATATTTTAATGATTAAATAGTAGGCATAATGATTTAAAATAGTAGGCATATTTTCTGTGTTAAATGAAAACAAATTTTATTTTTTCAACAAAATTTATTAAAATTTATCGTATTGAATAAATTGTCGTCGTATGTTGAATACAGTATTAAAATAACTATTTCTTCTACACTGTTTGCAAATTCGCAAGCCAATGTGAAAATCTGTTTTTGACCAATAGGAAATGAATTTGCCGCCGTGAAAATTTCGCGAGCAAGTGTGAAATATTTATTAACCACTGAAAAGAGAGCGATTTACGCAAAATAACAAATTGAACTCACTTTTCTTCACTCCACAAAAAATGAGTTTGCGTTTAAGCCGACCCCGTGACTGAGCCGGCCTACTTATTAACGGGCCCGTTCGGTCAGTGACAGTGGGAGTCAGAGAAAAAACGGGAAAGATAGAGAAAAGCAGAGAGCACGCATCTGAATAACACCGGTGTCAAATTATACACTGATACATTATCGGTCTCTCAGGACAATTCGGATTTCAAGGACTCTATTAAACGGTTAAGCTAAGTCAAAATGTTTTAAGCAGTTTGGAAATTTAACTTGTGTCTGATGATTTCATATGAACATTTTCTCTTCTTGACTATTCATCGAATCTACGAAATTATAATGTTTGATTACTTCTCTTGAAACAAGCTACTGACAATTACAAATGTGTAAATTTATTTAAAAATTATTTTCTTGTGTTGTTAAAATATACACACGCATTTCCTTGTCATTATCTCTACATTATCTCACTAGATCCATACCGCTTCCTTCAAAGCTACGCGCCCGAGTAAAACTAAGTGTTCTTTCTTTTTCCCTAACCTGCATCCAATTATCTCTTAAATTTGGTTTCGATTGGTCAAAGTATGTCTATTTTAGAGTGTGTCACGGACGGAGGAGCTAACTGAAGTCACAGAATTTATATAGCTTGAGTTCTATTTAATGGCATACCAAACTCTGTGAGTTATTTAATGCCAAAAAGATTGGGTTTTAAGGTATTGTTTTTAATGTTCGGTTATAGTTAGAAGGTTGATTTAGTCAAATTTTAATTAAAATTTTTTGTTTTTATTCTTTTTTATTTTAAAAAACTGAAAATAACTTCTAGTTTTGTATTCAAAAATGTTTTGCTGAGAATATTTTTTTTCTTTTTTGGTAATAATTTTTACTTCAAAAATGTATATTTTTCTAAAGAAGTCCATTTTTATTTATATATTTCTATAAAAGTCTATTTTTATATTTTCATAATGTTTTGACCACAGTTTGGCGGTTAACGATTTGCCCATACCTAGGACCCTAACAGGTACTACCACTACGGGTCAGGGTAAACCTGAGAACAACAGCAATTAAGAAGTGGTTCCATGCTCCTTACAACCTCCCAATCAGAGGCCTTGCTGCCGGATGCAGTTTACCGTCATACCCAGGACCAAGAATTTATATAGGGACAGATTTTTAAGAATCACATAGCTATAAAATATATTGAAAATACATTGTAAGAAATACATATTTGAGAAGAGACGGATCGCAGATTTTTGAGAGTTACAATGTATAAAGGCAGAAACGTTCTGCGCTAGAAAATCTCGCCTAAGGTCTCGTTTTCTCCTCAATTCCTTATCCACTCAACTGCCAAAAGGGAAGTGCAGAGGGTTAGATTTTGGCCCGAGCACTAATGACCCCTTTTGGGTCAAATACTTTCAACTCGACACTGTAGGATCTATTAAATTAGGACGTATATATCAATGCTTCGCTCCAGGGAGAGCAAATAGTGTCCGAATATCGACAGAGGATGGCTGGCGGGAAATTCGTTTAAAATTGAAGTTGACTTAATCAAGAGGATGAATGAGATGGAATTAATAATAATAATAATAATAATAATAATAATAACACAGGTACTGATTTCAAGGCTGATTTAGTTTTTCGTACGACAAACAAAGAAGAAAGAGACATACAATGATTACACTGATATATACACCAGCGGCCATAATTATTAGGCCACCCTAGTTTTTTTTTTTTAAAGGAATGGTGTATTTCATACTATCTTTAAGTAGATAATTCTGAATGAAAATAGAATAGTACTTTTGTTATTACTACTTTGCAAAATTTTACAAGACAAGGAAGTAAAGATGAACTCGTCCGAATCACCCGAAATTTTCTTCATCCTTTCATTGATAAAACTGCAATATAGGTAATTATTGATTACTTATAAATTCCTTTGATGCATATGTTCTTGTGCAGAATTATTAAAAGATCCATTTTGTTTTCATTTACTATTATTCACTTGGCAATAAATACTAAAAAATAGTCCGAAATACATCATTTTTTAAAACATTAGGGTGGCCTAATAATTATGGCCGTTGGTTTATATATATATATATATATATATATATATATATATATATATAATAATATTTATTAATAAATTATAACATTGATATGTTATAATATCACTACAAAAGTAGCTATTTTGTTTCGACACTTTTTGTGTCTTTTCAAGTGATGTTGTTATTTCGAAATGAATGGCTTTAAAAAGTTAAGAACAAGCAAGACCTCTTTCATCAGGGAGGCTTTATTGTATGTACAATGTGGACCAATCAGAGTAAAGCAACTTTTAATTTGGAGAATATGTGGGAAGATTTAAAATTAATCTTGGTGGGCATTGGTATTAAAATTTTGTAAAATTAAGATCAGCATTATTAATTATTATATCTACTATATTTTTGTTGCTAAAAAAAACCAAAAAAAACATATATATATATATATATATATTTTAACAATTTTGTAGATTTAGAAAATTATTAATATTTTGGACGGGGGAGAGAAAAAGAACGCATACATGAATAAACTTACAAACATTCACATATGGAGAAATATTCACAAACATTAGTAAGAAAAAACATATACATAGTAATACACCCATGTATATATATATACACAAATTTCAAAATTTAGTCTTTATCGAGATGTCAATTTGTCTGTTAACTTTTAGGCAGACTAAATTGCTACATATTGGATACAGTCACGGCAGATTCATAAAATCACTGGCCTCATATATATATATATATATATATATATATATATATATATATATATATTCTAAACATATACTGTTAAATACAACAGACAATGAATGTTTATTATGTTTAATCATGAGCCATTCTAGACACTGTATTTTGGCTTTAATTTCAGCTGAAAATAAAGACAAAATCGTCCACCATTTGGACATTTTTTCATTATGCTTGTTCTACACTTTCAGCTCACATGAGCAATCTTCAGAGAAGTTACAGGGACGTTGAAAAAAAGACATTCACTGTCAAAGATGATTTTAACCTGTGTTGACATAAAACATTGCTATGCAACGATAACAGTCACCGAACAGCAGACGCATTTCGTAACTTTGTAATGCGGTTCTATGACGTCACACCGCTTGAGAGACCGAAATGTTAACAATCATATGTCTGAATGCAATATATCTATGTGTGCGTGTGTGTGTGTGTGTGTGTGTGTGTGTGTGTGTGTGTGTGTGTGTGTGTGTGCGCACGCGCGTGTGTGTGTGTGTGTACAGAGTGAATAAAATATATTTTACAAAACTTGGGGGTGGGTTCCTCACATCAAAACAAGGAAAAAATTCTATATGAACATATGTCCACAAATCCTTCGTTTTTTTATTTAAGTTTAAAGAAAGCTTAAGGTACATGGCGCTGTTTTGTTATGTAGACGAGGTTACATTTGTCATTCGCGTACATTTGTGGCTAGTCTCTCTTCGCCGTTTAAGGTGTGTTGTTGTGAGTTAACTGAGAAGTCTACATTTGAACAATGGAAGAATATTTATATTCACTATTCATGCGGCCGTAGGTAAAAATTATATCTACCTGCGCACTATATAAATATATAAATATATATGTATATTTAAATTTAATAGGCCCGTTACTGAAATTCGTGGAATAAAACACAGCAAAATGATAACAATATATATATATATATATATATATATATATATATATATATATATAAGGGAATGGAGTTTTATTTATTAATCAGACAGATTTTTAATACCTAACCGTTATATTTTAATAGATGCTAGTATTTGTGTGCACGCACTGAGAAATTAAATCTTCCTAAAGAAAGACTATGCCCTAAGTATAGTAAATATAAGAAAAATTAAGGCAGACACGTTATTTCATGGTAAATCGGAAGTTTAGGCCTATTTCAGGCGAACCATCATCAGCTTCCGTCTTTATTTTACAAATTATTTTACACGAATGAAATTCACAAAGACTTTTAAAAAAACGAATAAAAATAACGGTCGCTCCCTTAAAAGAGAAAATATTCATAGATAAGCATATATATATATATATATCTATATATACAACATATAATCACAGGACATGCGTAGCGGCGGATGTTTTTATTTTATTTTATTTTTTATTCTGCAATTGCATTTAGGTGCATTACTGTTGTGTCCAGCTGCATTGCTTATGTCTGCTAAATTCTTGGCAACTTTAGGGTTACCATTCACCGTTACGCGTATCCTCTGATTATAAGTGGCGTATATATATATATGCTTATCTAAGAATATATGCGTGTGTCCGCCGAACTGATGTATTTTTTCTTAAATTTTCTCTTTTAAGGGAGCGACCATTATTTTTATTCGTTTTTTTTTGTTTTTGTTTTTGTGAATCTCATTCGTGTAAAATCCTTTGTAAAATAAAGACGGAAGCTGATAATGGTTCGCCCGAAATAGGCCTATACTTCCGATTTACTATGAAGTAACGTGTTTGCCTTAATTTTTCTTATATATATATATATATATATATATATATATATATATATATATAAAGAGAGAGAAAGAGCGATGAGTAAATTGCTGTCGTTTTATACTTTCAATTTCACACATTTTACTATGAAATAACGTGTCTGCCTTAATTTTTCGTTGTTTGCCTTTGATTTTGTCGAGGTACATAGGATAGTTGGGTCAGTTGGTTACCCAAAAATTTTGTGATAAAAAAAATAATCATGACGCATTTAACTTCAGCAGGAATTTGCTGCAAATGTCTGGATGTCAATCTAAGAATAGAGCAAAAGATTCGGAAAGAGTTGGATGAGGCTAATGGTGATTACGAAGATATCTCGTGTGATCACTAGTGGTGGCAGCTTTATGCCTCTATTCATCTTCCCAAAGGACGTCCGACTTAACATGGAGGCCTATATCAAGTGATTGAGGAGATAGTAGTTCCTTGGGTCAAGAGAGTCTCTGATAGAATACACGACGTCTGGCAACAGGACTCTTCCCCATGCCACAGAAGTAGGAGAACAGTCATAGCTGTCAGGCAACCCCCTTGTTTATTATGTGTGGGGCGCATTTGATCAATAGACTAAGAAAACTAATTTTAACAACAAAAAGGCGTTGAAAGCAAAGATTATGACGGCATTCAGTCAGGCAATCATGTCTCTTTTTAAACATTACTGACTGGGTAGAATATTTTCCCGCAGTAGGTTGCTATTACTTCTTGTGCTAGACTGGTTGGTAAACACTGCTATAGAATTTTTTTTTTTTTAATCATCTCACCCCAAGCATGGCATTCCACTGCCACTATTGCGCATGGGGCTACATAGGGGAAGGTAAAGAGAAGGAGTGGTTAGACAGGGAATGTCAGGAAGAAGGTGACAGATGAGTAAGGATACCGAGGATGAGGGTTGGGCAGATGGAAAGAGTGTTTGATAGAATGGGAGCAGGTTAGTGTGTTGGGAGGTGTCTATTGACCTTGCATTTGAACTCCTGGAGATTGTAGCCGTCGGGGAAGCAATCGTTTGGAAGAGAATTCCACTGTCGGGAAGTGCGAGGAAAGAAACTGTTGGAGTATAAGTTACGGTTGCATTTTATCGGTTTCACTGTAAAAGGGTGGGATCTAGTTGCTAATCTAGTATCTCGTTCAAATTCCGTAGTCGATATGGTTTTTAGCTTCTACTCCTGGGCTTTTCCATATCCATAAACATCTTGGATGTTCCTTGAAGTAGTTGTTCATTAACAGGTCATTTGCCCGACACAATTGGACCCATTTTTCTTCGCGCTGGGTTGTGGGTTCCTAGTCCAAATTTTCCAGTTATTTCACCATCCCTCATCTTGCCTACTTTGGTATAATGACCTACATGATAATTATAATTTCTAGTGATTTTTTGTATAATCGTATCGCCCCAAGCAAGGAATTTTACTACCACTGTTTTGCATAGGATCAAAATTATGAGAAAGAGTGGCAGGTTATAGCGGGTGTCAGGAAGTGGGTAAGAGAAGGATGAGAATACTGATGAGAGTGAAGTGGACAGAGAAAGGAGCATGAGAGAGAAGATGCAAGTCAGTGACATAGGAGATGACTATTGACTTTACATTTTAATTCTTGGAGATTGTAGCTGTCGGGAAAGCAAGTAAACAGAAGGGAAATCCACAGGTAGGAAATGTGAGAAAAGAAGCTTATGGAGTAGAAATTTTGTTTATATTTTGTTGGTTTCACAGTAAAAGGGTGGGACCTAGTTGCTAATCTTGTGTCTCGAGTAAATTCATATATAGTGGGTACCAGTGAGCTAAGTGCATCGGAGCAGATGCCGTGAAAGTATTTGTAGAAGAAACACAGGGAAACCACATTTGCGTCGGTGAGAAAGATTTACTCTGAGCCAAATTTTCCAGTTATTTCACCATCCCTCATCTTGCCTACTTTGGTATTAAGGACCACATAATAATTAGAGTTTCTAGTGATTGTCAATAGGAATGTTTTTGTGGTGTTTGATCACAATGTCTGTCCGATTAGTTTTGTTGAGTCTGTCTATTTGTTTTCTTATTTCTTTCGTGTCCTTTGACACAAATCCTCGTCCAATTTTCTGCAGTGTCCAGGTATCGATAAAAAAAAAACGATAGTTGTAGATGTGTATGACAGTTCTAGTTGAAATAATCCTCTAACCTATTCGGATCTGGATAGATACAGAGAATGAACATCAATCTTAGACTGATGGATGCGGTAGAAAATGAGAACGATTTTGAATCTTTTGGCTTCCGTCATTACTGAATAAAGTTTGTTCCTTTCATGCCCTTTGACACACATTATAATCAAGGGTCAAATAACACCATATTTATGAGAAAGCAATATAGCCCGGCGTTACTCGGGTGTAATGAAAGCTTTAAAACTAATCCGTGGTCCTGGAGCTCAGATTCAGCCTAAAGAATATTTGTGTGAAGTTTGGTGAGAATCGGACAAAAATTGTGGATTTGTATAAAGGATATACAGACAGATAAACAGACACACACACACAAACATCTTGCCTTTTATATGTATATATTATCGATTTTATGCACTATTGTAACAACTGCAACCTTGAAACATCTGAATATCGATTCTTATGTCTTTGTCTATGAGTGTATCAAATTTGATTAAAATCGGATCGCTCCTTCTATAACCCGATTTTTTCGATTATCGATTTTCGATATTTATCGGGGGTACCTCGACACAAAACCTAGCTAAGAACACTCGCAGACTCTTATCGTACAACTGTGTAAATTTTCAAGAAAATCAGTTCAGCCGTTTCGGATTCTATAGGTAACGGACACACACACCCACACACAGACAAAGGTTCATTTATAAATAAGTCTAGATTATATATATATATATATATATATATATATATATATATATATATATATCCGCAGACAGATTAGGATGCTCTCCGAAAGTGCAATACTACTGACGAAGGAATCGTACCTATGTTTTATTGATTATGCGAAGGCATTCGAGAAACTACGACACAAAGAATTGGTGGAGATGCTCAGCAGCCTCGACATTTTGGGAAATACATCAGAGTAATCAAGAAGCTCTACTGGCAGCAAACGGCCCGCATATGGACAGGTAATGATTTCAGTAGATTTACAAAGATAGAAAGAGGCGTAAGACAAGGATGTGTCTTTTCACCGGATCTGTTCAACTTATACAGCGAGAATATATTGAGGACCCCAGATGCTACGCCAGGAGTTGTTATTGGAGGCCACAACTTGAACAACATAAGGTATGTAGATGATGCAATGCTGATTGCAGACACGGAAGAAAAAGTATAAGACCTTCTACAGAAGGTAGTTATGGAAAGTAACAAAAAAAATTACTACAAATAAACTTTAAGAAAACTGAATGCATGGTCATCAGCAAAAAGAGCAACCAAAAATACCAAATACAAGTGGGGGATACCAGAATCAAGCAAGTACAAAAATTTAAATATCTAGGAAGTGTTCTAACAGAAGACGGAAAGTGCAACACAGACATCCGAAGGCTAATTGGTATGACAAATGACGTGTTCCAGAAGCTGAGTAAAGTACTAAGACACAGGAAAATTTCACTACAAACAAAGAAGAGAGTGCTAGATTTCTATGTGATGTCAGTTCTTCAATACAACAGTGAATGCTGGACAATATAATCGAAAATGAGGAAAAGACTTGAATCAGCGGAAATGTGGTTTTACAGAAGGATGTCATGGACCGAGCATGCAAGCAACGATGAGGTGTTGGAAAGAATTGCAACGAAAAGAAAATGAATAGTAAGCACCAGGACAAAAAAAAAAAAAAAAAAAAAAAAAAAAACTGAAGTTCCTGGGACATGCAATGTGGAAGGAGAGCTTGGAAAACCTGATACTGACAGGCCAGATAGAAGGAAAAACAGACAGAGGAAGGCAGCGGATAACTTATTTGAAGGGTTTGATCAGGTGAATGACGGAACGGGAGTTGCGAAGTATAAAAGGAGAAAACATACTAACAGCCACCACGGATAGGGAGTCGTGGAGACCCATGATCGCCTACGTCTTGAAAGGACAGGGCACATAGAAGACGAAGAAGAAGAGGTTTTGTCGTGTCAAGATAACTATGTAAACCAATAGTTGTGGATGTAGAAAACAGTTCCAGTTTAACTATTCCTCTGCAACGTTCGGATCTGGATATATACAGAGAATACATATCAGCTTAAGGTTCATGCCTGCGGTGAAAAGTTAGAAGCATTTTGATTTCTTTGGCTTCCTTCATTACTGATGGATATAGTGGAAAATTAAAAGTATTTTGAATTTTGTGGCGTCCTTCATTACTGAATAAAGTTTCTTGTTTCTTTCATGCTCTTTAAAACAGAACATGATCAGATCTTCTGTAGTGTCCACATATCTATAAAAACCAATAGTTTGGATGTAAAAACAGTTGTAGTTGAAATAATCCTCTGCCTCATTCGGATCTGGACATATACAGTTTCTTGGTATTTATCACAGAACCTGCATTATTATTATTATCCTGTCATTTTTCATCATATTTCAATTTCTGCTATGGTCGCACTACGAAGTAAGTCTGCGGGAAGACCTAAGGCAGGTTGTGGCGTGTTGTTATGGCTCCATTTCATGTTTTTTCTATCTTCCCCATCATCCCGAGCGTTACGTAGACAAAGTTCTCCTTAATGTGTGGGCAGTACTTAATAAGACAACTGTTTGTATTTCTCTTAAGCTGGGGTTTCCAGGGATTCTCTCAATGTGTTGTTTTGTTCCATTTTTATCATTCCAAGTGCACCTACTATCACTGGCACAACCCTTGTTTTCAATTTCCACATTTTTTTCTATTTGAATTTCCAGGAATTTATATTTTGACAGTTTTTCAAATTCCTTAGTTTCTATGTTACAATCCGCTGGACAAGCCATATCAATTAATAAAGTTTTCTCCTTCTGGTTTTTAACAATAATGTCTGGCCTGTTTGCTTCAATTTTTCTGTCTGTGTAGATGGTGTAATCCCATAGAATGGTTACATCTTCTATTTCTGTAACCGGTGCTGGGTGATGTTCATACCAGTGTTTGTTTACCGATTTTCCAGAGTGTTTGCACATTGTATAATGTAAATATTGCCCCACTCTATCGTGGCGATTTTTATATTCATTTGGGGCAAGTACAGAACAGCCTGAGATTAGATGGTCTTTTGTTTCTTGGTGTTTATCACAAAACCTGCATTTTGGATCCATATTATTATGTATAATAGTTGTCTGAAAGTTTCTAGTGAAAAGACTTTGGTCTTGCGCTGCAAGAATAAAGCCTTCAGTCTCAGACTTTAATCCAGATGCACGTAACCATTGATGAATATTAACTTTATCAACATTGGATTTATTGGCACGTTCTGGATATTGGTCATGCAGAGGTTTGTTTTGTCATCGTTGTTTCATCTGTTCAAGAGCTTTATCTTTGGCTTTTATTTTCATATTTTTTGCCGCAATAGTTGGTTCTTGGCTTCTGTTTTGCTTTTCTACAGAATCTACTAACTGTGAATCTTGTTTGTATTTACTGCCTTCTTTTATTATTGAATATTTTTTTCTTTCTTCATGTTGCTTTTCTTTCTTCTTTTATTATTGAATATTTTTTCTTTCTTCCTTTATGTTACCTTACTAATTGTATCATATAATCCTTTGTTGTTTCTATGTATGTTAGTAAGCTAATAGTTGTTGTCTTGTATGACAATTCTAGCTGAATAAGATCTCTTCCACCTTCTTTACGGGGTATGTGTAGACGGTCTACATCAGCCTTTGGATGAGGCATCTGATGCTTAGAAAGAAGCTTTCTTGTTTTAGAATTATTATTATTATTAATTATTCTTGTTTTGTTATTATTATTATTATTATTATTATTATTGTTAATTCTTTGCCGTTTTTCTACATTAGCTTTCTCTCTCTCCATTTTATTTTATTGTCACTATTATTTTTATTATTATTATTATTATTTTCCTCCTTTGTCGTCTTCTACCTTCAACTTCTCCATCTGCGTCTTCTTCTATATATCCCTCCTTTCCTCTCCATTATTATTATTATTGTCGTTGTTAATAATAACGCTATACATTTTGGTGTTTGTTACATTTTTGGGCGAAGAAGCCGATTTTTGCTTCAGTGAAGAATCAGAGAGACCACAATATCTCATGGTTAAAAGCCTGTCGAAAAAGCAACAGAAACACTGGAGCTAGACATTCTTCCCTCTTATCCCTCCACATTTTAAAAAAATTATTAGGGAGTTGAACATCACTTTTCGTCCTCAAATATCGTTGCTAACAAGTTAGGCTCCATACAGTCTTTAAATTAAACAAATAACCGGACAGTTAACCTGAGGGCGTCCTTTCTCAGATATGTATATTGCGACCGACATTAAATTCATATGATCAGGCTTAATGAGAAAATCCAGATCAAATTTCTCCTTGCCATTTCTCTGCTTCTGGGGAACATAGGATAGTATGGCGCATTTCGTTCGGTTCAAGTGTCCAACTGTCCTTCGGCAGGAGAATCAGGAGACACTAAACCGATTTGCCTCTCAGTTATACACTGAATTGACGCTCTCAAAATATACAGCAGGGCCAAGATCGTTGCTAAGATAGATAGATAGATAGATAGATAGATAGATAGATAGATAGATAGATAGATAGATAGATTATCTTTCGGTGACCTAACTCGTTAAATATACACTAAGATACCAGAAGACATAGATAAATAGAGAGAAAAAGATAAATAGAGAGAAAAAGATAAATAGAGTAAAACAGATTATGATGAGACTGACAGATCAATTGAGAGAAATGAAGGGAGTAATGAACACACTGCGATATAAATTATAAACACAAAGATAGAACATTGGTTAAAATAGTATTGAATAGATAGATAGATAGATAGATAGATAGATAGATAGATAGATAGATAGATAGATAACGAATGCTATAAAGATCTGACTTCCTATATAGACATATAGAAGTGAGAAGACATACATGCAGAGAGAGAGAGAGAGGGGGGGAAGAGATAAAAAAAGAGGGCGAAAGAAAGAGGGAGATACTGCGATGAATAGACAGAAAGATAGATAACTAAAGATTCAGCAACCTAACTAGTTAAATTCACACTTAGATATAAGAAGACATAAATTGAAATCGAGAACGAAAAATAGACAGAGATACAGACAGATAGATAGATAGCTAGATAGATAGATAGAACCATATATAACTATGTAGATAGATAGATAGATAGATAGATATATAACTATGTAGATAGCTAGATAGATAGATATGAATGAACAGACTGTTATATAATTTGAGTGAAAGAAAAACAGAGAAATGGAAAAGAATAATATCTGATTGATAGATTATATATATATATATATATATATATATATATATATATTAGCAGTATAGCCCGGCGTTGCTTGGGTGTAATGAAGGCTTTAAAACTAATCCATGGTCCTGGGGCTCAGACTCTTTGGACGTTGGCACGAAAGACTAAATAGCCATAGTTGTTTCCAGTTAAAGCTAAACCGTAGACTGAAAGAAAAATGAATGGATATAAGTCAAATTTTGATTTCCTGGTATCCATATCAAATTAGGTTTTTTTCGTCGTAAACTGAATTTTGAAAGCTAAATAGGTCCTCTGAATAAATGGTATCATGGCTGAGACTAAGAACTACAATTATACCTACTTAGAACGAAACCCGACGCAAAAACTAAAATAAAAGGGCTGAAAAAATACAAACATACAGGCAGATAAACAGATACACACACAAATATCTTGCCTTTTATAGATATATATTATCGATTCTCTGCACTCTTGTAAGAACTGCAACCTTGAAACTTCTGAATATCGTTTCTTATGTCTTTGTCTATGAGTGTATCTAATTTGATAAAAATTGGACCACTCCCGATTTTTTCGATTATCGGAGGTACCTCGACACAAAACCTAGCTAAGAACACTCACACACGCTTATAGTACAAATGTGTAAATTTTCAAGAAAATCAGTTCAGCCGTTTCGGAGTCTATAGATAACGGACACACACACACACACACACACACACACACACACACACACACACACACACACACACACACAGAGACAAATTTCCATTTATAATAAGTATATATATATATATATATTTTTTTTTCTTAATTTTCTTAATTTTATCTTTTTATATAAAATTTTTTTTTTCATCGTATCACCCCGAGCAAGGCGGTAACGCCACTGATGTACAGGGGGCTACTTAATAGTGAAAAGATTGGAAAAGAGAAAGCCGGAAACCACATCCTACACAGGTAACAAGGGATGAAACTCTTAACCTGTTCAATAGACTTGGGTGGAGTGTGAACCGTGCGATAGATAGATCTATCTACTCCAATTAAAAAAAAAAAAAACAAAGTGAGAAGATTAGAAAAGAGAAAGCCGGAAACCACATCCTAAACAGGGAACAGGGGATGAGCCTCTCGACCTGTTCAATAGACGTGGTTGGAGTGTGAACCGGGCGATAGATAGATCGATATATATATATAATAATTATTGTTAGCCAGTTTTTTGTCATTAAATAAGATAGTATACAGTTGTATTATACAGTGCTGAATATAAGAAATAATTCGAAACATATGAATATAATTCTACATTGCCGAAAATCTATATTTTTCATTAATGCTGAATCATCGATTGAAAAAGGAGGGCATGTTTGATGTATAATTCAGTCAATAGCTAAATCCACTGCTAGAAAGCTTGGGTCACTGTGTCGGGCCAGGAAGTATTTTTTCACCTAAATCCATCTTGCACAATTACAAATCAACCATCCGTCCGTGCATAGAATGTTGTTGTCATATCTGGTCAGGCGCTCCTGCTGTTCAGCTCAATGTTTTCGACAGTCTCCAAAGAAGAATCTGTAATGTAATAGGTCTCGACTTGCCAGCTCAACTCAAGCGACTTTCTCACTGGCGGGATGTGGCTTCTCTTTGTCTCTTCTACAAATATTTTCATGAATTCTGCTTAACCCTCTAGGGCCATTCGTATCATATTTGATACAGTATGAAAACAAGCCTTGAAAGTAATATTTTCCTGAAAAATTTTTTAAGAGAAATATTTTATAAATTTCAAATGAAAGCAGTACTGACTGCTCAGTCAATGAATACCAAATGTTTCCTTATAGGGAAATACCAAATGTTTCCTTATAGGGAAATACTGTATCAAATATGATACGAATGGCCCTAGAGGGTTAATAGATAGATAGATAGATAGATAGATAGATAGATAGCTAGATAGATAGATAGATAGATAGATAGACTGAGATTAACCCTTTAGGGCCATTCGTATCATATTTGATACAGTATGAAAACAAGGCTTGAAAGAAATATTTTCCTGAAAAATTTTTTAAGAGAAATATTTTATAAATTTCAAATGAAAGCAGTACTGACTGCTCAGTCAATGAATACCAAATGTTTCCTTATAGGGAAATACCAAATGTTTCCTTATAGGGAAATACTGTATCAAATATGATACGAATGGCCCTAGAGGGTTAAGGCTTCTACTGGGCATAAAGTGGGTGATCGGTTTTCTATTGTCATGAAGTAATAAACTGATCCCCCACTAATTACTACTTAATAATATAATAAAATGAAAACAAGCCTTGAAAGAAATATTTTCCTGAAAAATTTTTTAAGAGAAATATTATATAAATTTCAAATGAAAGCAGTACTGACTGCTCAGTCAATGAATACCAAATGTTTCCTTATAGGGAAATACTGTATCAAATATGATACGAATGGCCCTAGAGGGTTAAGTCACCTGTGCTCCCACCACAGAAATTTACTTGTGCAACCAGATTAACAACAAGTTAGATCAACCAAATGCAGCTGACAATTCTACTCCAGCAGCTTCTTTTCTCTCACTTCCCGCCTGTGAAACTCCCTTCCATATACTTGCATTCCTGATGGCTACAACCTTCAGGAATTTAAATGCAATATCAATTCCGATCTCTTATCCACTTGACTCCAGTTCGTTCTACATCACCCCGTATATCTTGTTCTTTTCCTTTCTACCTTCGCAAACTGTTTTCACACCTGTGTTCCCAGTATATTCAACTACCATGATGAATGGGTGTCTTTTCAGAGAGGCCCCATGTCTTGAGCGTCTATGGAGTCTGAAGGTCAACCCTAACCTCCCTCAAGTGCAGCTCGTACATATGATCCATCGCTAAAGATACAGATGAATTAGTCGGTCTCCTGTAACGATCCACGATGAACCTCAATTCTACTGCTATCCTTCTCTTCATCTATGTGCCTTGTCCTTTCAGGATGGAGGCGATCACGGCTTTTCGCGTCTCACTATAGCTGGTCGATCTTAGCATGCTTTCTCCTGTAATAGCTCGCAGCCCCCGTTCTGTCATCCACCTGCTCAGGCCCTTGATATAAGTTATCCGTTACTTTCCCCCTGTCTCTTTTTCCCTCTATCTGGCTTGTTAGTATCAGGTTCTCCAAGCTCTCCTTCCTCATTGCATGTCCCATGAACATTAGCTGTCTTTTATTCATGCTGGGTATTAATTTCCTTTTCGTTTCTATTCTTTCTAAACCTTACATGCTCGATCCATGATATCCACAGCATCCTTCTGTAGAACCACATTTCAATTGCTTCAAGTTTACCTTCATCTTTGATGATATTGTCCAGCATTCACTGCCGTACTAAAGAACTGACATCACATAGCAATCCATTACTCTCTTCTTTGTTTCTAGTGAAATTTTCCTCTCTTTTAATACTTTATTCAGCTCCTGGAACGCGTCCTTTGCGAGGCCAATTCGAATTCGGTACTTTGTGTCGCATTTTCCGTCTTCTTTCCCAGGTATCTAAATTTTTGTACCTACTTGATTTTAGAATCCCCACTTGTATTTGGCATTTTGGGCTGCTATTTTTGCTGATGACCATGCATTCGTTTTTCTTACAGTTTATTTGCACTCCCTTTTGGTCACTATCTTCAACTATCTTCTGTAGGAAGTCTTGTAGTTTTCTTTCTGTTTTTGCTATAATCACTGCATCATCTGCGTACCTTATGTTGCTCAAATTGTGGCCTGCGATGACAAACCCTGGCATAACGTCTAGGGTCCTCAAAATAGTCTCGCTGTACAAGTTGAATAGATTCGATGAAAAGATCCGCACCTGCCTCCCATTAACATGGAACAGGCTTGTCTCCCAGAGAGTAAAACACTACGCCTGCTTGGCCTGACACTCTCAGCGGACCTGAAGTGGAATGACGATATCGAATCCATTGCTAAATCTGCTGCTATGAAAGTCAGTTCTCTGTGCAGGGCCCGAAAGTTTTTTCCGTCTGAATCTATCCTGCACATATATAAATCTACCAACCGCCCGTGTATTGAATACTCCTGCCACATCTGGTCGGGTGCCCCTGCTATTCTTCTCGGGGTTCTTGACAAAATCCAACGGAGAATCTGTAACGTGATCGATACCGACTTGGCAGACCGGCTGCAGTCACTCTCTCACCGGCGTGACGTGGCTTCCCTGTGCCTCTTCTATAAATACTTTCACTGCTTCTGCTCCGATGAAGTTAGACCATTGGTGCCCCCTACGTACGAATTTGCACGAGATACTAGATTAGTAACTACATCTCACTATTTTGCAGTGAAACCGATAAAATGTAATCGCAATTTCTACTCTAACAGCTTCTTTTCTCGCACTTTTCTAACAGCTTCTTTTTTCACATACTTGCTTCCCTAACAGCTACAATCTCAAGTAGTTTAAATGTAAGGTCAATAGACACCTCCTAACACACTAACTCGCACCCATTCTCTCAGACACACTTCCTATGTACCTTCTTATTCGTCTATCTCCCTCCTTCTGACATTTCCTCTATCTAATCGTTCTCTCAGCACCTTCCCCTATGTAACCTCCTGCGCTATAGTGGCAGTGGAATACCTTGCTTGGGGTGAAATGATTAAAAAAAAAGCCTAAAATGGAGGTCTGCTGCCGTATTTTGCCGGAAGCTGTTCAGTCTTCTCTTTCTCGACGAATTGCTTTCCACACTACAACCACTTTCTGACTCCTTGAGACGTCGCAAATTGTTAAGGCGAATTGTTAAGCGTATCTTTCGGTCCTATGCTTAGATGTGGCACAAGGCCAAAGGATGTGGCACTATCTTTCTCTGTCACTTTTTCTATTCCTCTTTCTCTTTCTATTTCTCTTTCTCTCTCTCTCGTTCTTTCTCTCTCTCCGTTTATCTCGTTTTTTTCTTTCCCCATTTTCTCTGTGTCTTTCTTTCTCTTTTTCTCTCTCTCTCTCTCATTTTAACCCTCTAACTTTTCTACTCCATCGGTTTTTTTCCTAGCACCCACTGGCTGTAAGACTCTCATCCCTATGCTTGCTACCCTAAAAGCTACAATCTCCAATAGTTTATGTAGTACAAGGCTGAAATTAAGGGACACCCTGTTGGGATCGAACTCAGTATGTAACTGTAATGATTCTACCGAGACAGCTTGCTAATGAGTATCCAGATGAACTACACATCTTTGTTCCACCAGTCCTAATCGTCACGGCTGAGACCCGCCATATCAAGCACGTTATATTGAAACACCATCATTTTCTTCATACCACTTAATGAGTTGTAAGTGTCACTCAAACAGCTTCTTCCCACGAACAGCAGTCTCTGTTTTTTAATCGTTTTACACCAAGCAAGGCGGTACTGCCACTGATGCGCAGGGGCCTACATAAAAGTAAAAGTTTAGGCAGGAAGAGAGTGAAGAGAATGACGGACCAGTTACAGCAGACGTCAGAGAAAGGGCAAGAGAAGGATGGGAACACAGGTGTGAAGACAGTTGCGAAGGTAAAGAGAAAGGAAAAGATATACAGGGAAATGTAGAAAGAACTGGAGTCAAGTGGAGAAGAGATTGGTATTGACATTGCATTTAACTTCCTGGAGGTTGTAGCCGTCAGGAAAGCAAGCATACGGAAGAGAGTTCTACATGGAATTGAATCCTAAGATGTTGCTTCCCCGATCACTACAAATATTACCTGTTCAAATCTGAGGTTAACCGTTATCTTACACACATAAGCTGTATATCTTACTCTGAAATCCTCTACCTCGAATAGCCCTCGGGCCTTATACACAGTGAACATCACTGTAAAACTAACTTTTTCTTTATTATTATTATTATTATTCTCTATTTCTTTCTATATCTTTCTCTCTTTTCTCCCTTTTTCTCTATGTGTCTTTCTCTATCACTTTTCTCTTCCTCTTTCTCTTTTTCTCTCTCTGTCGTTCTTTCTCTCTCTCCGTTTCTTTCTCTTTTTTCTATCTCCCTTTTCTCTCTATCTTCTGTCTATTAAATGAATCACTGGTTGGCAACGATCGCATCATTACATATCAAGATGGGCGTAATGGAACAATTTGTAAAGGCATTAGATCAAGTTGGCGCATGCGTCATTTATATAAAGTCAGAAGTCATTAATCTTAGTTATGAGAAACTGATAGAAAGATTTTTGATTGGACACAAATAAGAAAAATGATTAAAGATGGCAGCTTTGTCTTTTAAAATATTCCTTACTATGATGTTTTAATCGGTGTAGATTTTTGACATGAAGTGTATTGGTGCTGGGCAACGCAGATCATGTTTTAAGATTTGGAAAAATGAGGACTGTTTAAAATGTGCAAAAAAGAATGCTTTTAGATTTAGAGATTTTTGTTTTTTGTCTGGCCAGGGTCATAAAAAATTACACTGGAAGACAGCTATCAATAGAATGTTTGTTTGTTTGTTTCGAGGTTTAACGACCTATCAATTCTTATGGAATCATTTAAGGTCATGACCAATGATTTTGGGTAAGGTTATTTTATTTTTACAACAATTTTCTTTTCGAGTATCAAGATTCATTGAGATTTGTTTTTAAGAGCAGGGTCCCCAGGTCCTACCCTTGTTATTTATTCCATAACTGGAGGGAAGGGACGGATTAATACCTTTCCCAAGGGTATCAGTGCTTCAGTGAATACAGGGTATTCAATTGGAATTCTTACTCGGCTCACTGATTTCTCTTTCCGAGCCGATATCCACTGCACCACAACGCACATCCGTCACTGTATGCTTACAGCACCTGTTTTCCCAAGCGGTCAACCATCTAAGTACTGATCAGGCTCAACGTTGCTTAACTTCGGTGATCGAGTGAGAACCGCTGTATTCAACGTGATATGCCGTAAGCCACTCAATATAATGGAAGTGATGTCAAGCTGACAGTGTTGAAGAATTTTTTTTTTAGTAGTACTTTCATAGTTTGAATAATGAGTTTGATTTCGACAGTCGAATCACAAAGAACCAGACTTCTGGCTAATTAGTTGCCCCATCTGTATGCGGAGGTGCTGAAAAATCAAACCAAAAGAATCTCATCTGCTCACGTCATATCATTGCCTTGTTTAAAAATAAAATATATGGTTATATTTTATTTACATTTTGGATCCAGTGTGTTGTTTTCGATGAAGTCATTTGATTCAAATTGTTGTTGTTGCAAAGAAGAAGCAGTTTTATACTTGCGTTTACGTTTTTATGAAGAAGATTGTGAAATTTGGTCTCTGTGAAAGTCAGGTTGAAGTTGTTTCACGACGAAATGATGTTTGAAGTTGTTTATGTGAAGAAGAAGTTTATTGTTTTCGCTGACGACGAAGAAGACAGAGAAGTTGGTGAAGGTGCCAAGGTTCGGCAGAATATACGCAGAAATAGATATACTCAGGAGTACATTAGGGTTTATCACTTGATTGTGATTGAGGATACTGCATAGTCATTATTTGTTGCAGTTGTGAAAGGCGTCTGGGCAAAACAATGCTGGGAACTACACGGAACTCGTCGAAGGGATGCTAAAATAACTAACTCAGTCAGTGAAGTGCCATACGTGAAACACGCTTATGCGATCATGTCTTGAAAAAGACACGACTGACTGGACAGAAGATTATCCCGCAGTAGGTTGTTGTTGTTTTCTGCGGAGAAAACCCAACTAGCTCTTTAAAAAAGAACAAAGTGATATATTCCTCTGTTTCTGATATCATATCAAAATTAAACTCCCATAGGTCAAGCAAAGGTTATGGAATCTCAGCTCTTGCCCAAAAGAAAGATTGTTTCACTGAGTTGGTTCCATTCTTCTCCGAACTCTACAACTATTGCCTCTCTGCTTCATGCTTTCCAGCTTGTTGGACGTCCTCATTTGTTGTTCCTGAAGCCTCTGTTTTCTTTAATCGACTTAGCCTATTAACGCTTTCGGCAAAGTATTGGTCGCTGAAGTGGTTAAGGATCTCACCATTTACATTTGACAAACAGTATAGCTTTCGCCTCACCAAGTCTACTGCTGATGTGCTAACGACCATGACTAAACATGTATACCAGACTCTTGATAATAATGTCGTAGCTCGAGATGCGGCTGGAGATAATTCGAATGCATTTGACAGGGTTTGGCATACTGGCCTTCTACGAAGCTCATGAGTTACCATATTACTTGACGATTGTTTGATTTAATCCCATCATTCCTATCAAATCGTGAATGAAAATACATTTGAATGGGAAAGCTTACAGAACTTTTCACAGGAACGCGAGTGAATCTCAAGATTCTGTCCTAGGTCCTACGCTGTTTCTCATATTCGTCAATGATCTTCCTCATGAAATCACCCTCCAACTAAGCATTAATGCAGATAACACAACCATTTACTTCCATCTAAATAGGAATTTCACCGATGCTGACAAAATAAATGTTGACCATGTCCACTATAGTTTATGAACATAGAATACAGCGCAGTACGTAATCTGTTCAATGAAACAACGTCAAAGTTTAGCACTCACTTGTCAAATACGGAAAAATATGGTCGTTTTTATACATGTCGCATTGAATATTTTAAGCCTTCTGATTGGTTAAACCTTCCATTAGTGAACTATCAAATGAGTCAGCTCATGACTGGCTCACTAGTATAAAAGGCTACCCAAAAACTCCAACAGTAAACCTGGCAGCTGTAAATCTTGGAATTATTTCGAACTTTTCTTCTCATCTTGGTTGATATAGGTGTTAAAATAGATACAACATTTCGACCAAGTACCCTCTGATCATCATCAGGTGTCCATAGATTGGCTGATGTGGATTATCTGGTTGACTATTGCGAAATATCATGTGAGATCAATTTTTGTTCTTTCATGTTGGAATTTGATACTCTCATTATCAAGTCCAAAGATTGAACTTATATATATCAACCAAGATAAGAAGAAAAGTTCAAAATAACTTCAAGATTATTGAATATTACTCATCTCAAAAATAAATACAATCTGGCAGCTGTTCTTGAAAATTACATCCAATCTGTTGTTAACTGGGGCAAGGAATGGTTAGTAAATTTTAATGTCTTCAAAAGAAAACTTTAACCATCCTAGACAAGCTTTCTATCCTCTATCAGCATGATTGACGCTAGTCTTTTCGAGAGCAACTCTTTGCACCTCCTTGAGCTTACTTTTCCAACCGACGTGTACTGGAATGTCTACATTGGATCAATAGCTGCATCTAACGCTAGGAAAGTGGAGTCATTGTGTCGTTTCAGAAGATTTTTTTTCGTTAAAATTTATCTTGTACATATATAAATCGTCGGTGTATTGAATCGGGTCGGGTGTTCCTGGTATTTACCTCGGGGGTCTTGACAAAATCTAAAGAAAAATCTGCAATGTAATCTATCCTTCAGTCTCGACTTCAGTCACGTTCTCACTGATGAGATGTGGTTTCCTTTTTGACCTTTTTACAAATATTTGTCTTGGATGCACGTTGTGGTGCAGTGGACATCGGTTCGGAACGAGAAATCGGGGAACTGAATTCGAATTCCAATTTAATTCCTTGCAATCACTTACGCGCAAATACCCTTGGAAAAGATATTAATCCTTCTCTTTCCTCCAGATATGTGTTAAATAATAGGACAGACTGGATTCTGTAGCCTTAACTGGCAACCAGTCTACCTCAGAAAGTAATGACAACCTACCGTGGGAAAAATCTTCTGCCCAGTCAGTCATTTCTCTTTCGAAACATGATCGCTCAAAAGCGTGTATCACCTATGAATATAATAGATGGAAACATAATTACAACTTCTACTGGGTATAAAGTGGGGGATCGGTTTTGTATTGTCGTGAAGTAGTAAAGTGACCACCCACTAATTAATATTTATTGATATGAAAATATTATTTTCCTTTTTCCTTTACAGCTATGGGATGAATAGCAGTACAGATTAGGTTCTATAGATTTGTTTGGCAATCAGTCCACCGTAGAAAGTAATGGCAACCTACTACGGGATAATCTTCTGCCCAGTCAGTCATTTCTCTTTCGAGATATGATCGCCAAAAGCGTATATCACGTATGGCATTTAACTGACTGTATATAATAGATGGAAACATAATTAAATCTTCGACTGGGTATAAAGTGGGGGATCGGTTTTGTATTGTCATGAAGTAGTACAGTGATCCCCCACTAATTACTACTTATTGATATGAAAATATAATTTCCTCTTCTTTTTACAGATATGGGTTAAATAGCAGTACAGATTAGTTTCCATAGATTTGGTTTAGCAAACAGTCTACCGTAGAAAGTAATGGCAACCTACTACGGGATAATTTTCTGCCCAGTCAGTCATTTCTCTTTCGAGACATGATCGCCAAAAGCGTGTATCACGTATGGCACTTAACTGACTGAATATAATAGATGGAAATATAATTAAATCTTCGACTGGGTATAAAGTGGGGGATCGGTTCTGTATTGTCATGAAGTAGTAAAGTGATCACCCACTAATTACTATTTATTGATATGAAAATATTATTTTCCTTTTTTCTTTACACCTATGGGATGAATAGCAGTACAGATTAGGTTCTATAGATTTGTTTGGCAATTAGTCCACCGTAGAAAGTAATGGCAACCTACTACGGGATAATCTTCTGCCCAGGCAGTCATGTCTCGAAAGAAACATGATCGCCCAAAGCGTGTATCCCGTATGGCAGTTAATGACTGACAAATATTTGAAAGAAAACTGCTCTGGCGAGCTTTTTAAACTCTCTTTGGACGTGTTGAAAGACTAGCGGTCGGCATTTAAAGGAAATCGAGTTAGAATTCCCGAACCCGTGCACGGAAAGTGCCCGGGGGCGACGTATGCGAGCCCGGAGACGTCGCTGAGAGCAATGAAGCTGCTGGAGTAGAATTGTCGCCTGCATTTGGTTGATCTAACTGTAAAAAGTGAGACTCTTTTGCCAGTCTGATAAATTCTTGTGGAGGAGGCACCCAAGCAGAATCTATGAAAATATTTATAGTAGAGACAGAGGGAAGCCACATACCGACGATGAGAAAATGTTTGGTGTCGTGCTGCCAAGTCGGGACTAATCACATTACAAACTCTTCTTTGGAGCCTGTCGAGAACACCGAGACGAATAGCAGGGGCACCTGACCGGATAGGACAAGAGTATTTCATGCATGGTCGAATGGTTGATTTGTATTTGTGCAAAATGAATTCAGGCAGAAAAAACTTCCTGGCTCGACACCGTGACCCAACTTTCTCAAAGCGAGTTTAGCTATTGATTCAATGGAGGTCAGAAGATAGGGTAAGGCCGAGGAGGTGCAGTGTATTGCTTTCAGGAAGACTTGCTTAGTCGATGCTTATGGGTGGCAGGAGAGATTGACTGTGATGGTTGACAGATAGGAGTTTCGTTTTATATATATATGCAAACTAATGGATTGACAGTCTACTATTTACAGTGATTTATTTTATTAACAGTGGTAGATATTTAGTTGAGCATTATATATGGTAATATTTTTATTATAGTTTTTCACTACATGATGGGATGGAAATAAGTTATTACCGAAACACAACGGTTCTTGTGTTGCAGTAAACTGTTTTCAATATAAAAGTATTACCAAATATATATATATATATATATATATATATATATATATATATATATATATAATAACTAAATAGACTCTGTAAGTATGTAGGCTGTAAATTTATACTAAGATAAACCTTCAAAAAAACCACTAACAAACAGAACCTAATTCCGTTACAATCCGGTGCACTGAGGCGTCGGATAAATGGGGAGAAAAAAAGAAATCCGCGGAACAAGAACAAAACATTCAATACTCCGCAGTAAAGAAAAAAAAAACCCAAACGGAACCAACCACAAAAAAAGTGCTCGATACAAAGTACAAAAGATATACAAAAGTAGAGCAAAGACACACAAGCTTGTGTATATATATATATATATATATATCTATATATATATATATATATATATATATTTCTCATTGACATACAAGATGGTTTCGCTGTATCTCAGCTCATCGGTCTGACTAGACATCATTTGCTTACAGCCGGTATCAAACTTCGAGAGGTTTAATGTCAGGCAGAATCTTTACTTACTAAGCCATAGGTGCATGTGTGTGGGCTGATTTGATTTAATGTAGATGGCCTCAAATATCCGGAGGTCCTTTTTACTGTGTGTATGTGTGCTTATTATTGTGTTATCAACTAAAATCTATCTAATATTACATATCTATCTATCTATCTATCTATCTATCTATCTATCTATCTATCTATCTATCTAGTGAGAATGAGAGAAAGTATTACAAGCGGTTAAAATCTATGATTATTTTAGGATTTCTTCAAATTTGTTAATAAATTTGTATTATATATTTTACTTGCTTATATATATATATATATATATATATATATATATATATATGTGTGTGTGTGTGTGTGCGTTTGTCTGCGTGTGTGTCTGTGTGCGCGCCTGTGTGTGTGTCTGTGTGTGCGTGCAAGTTTGTGTGTTGACAGATTGATATATGTACATTTTTGAAATTAGTATCGTCAGATATAAATGCCCGCCGGTCAGAGACACATCAAAAGGTTTGTTATGAAGATAATTTCGAAGCGATTACGCAAAATGCAAATGACGTTCTATTGTTGTTGAGGCTTTTACAGACCGCCTTCCCTTTTGAGATTTGCCTTTCAGCGAAATTATGGCTTCCGTACCGCACAGAGTATACAGCGAAGTAGCGTAGAGGCTGACTTAGAATGGCTTGATCTATGCGTACAAACTGGAACGCCGTCCCAATCACCATAATTCGAATCTTCGGAAAGGCATTCTTACTCACCGTTTCGCATACACAGGTCTAAAACAAAAATATACAAAGAAATGATATGAAATAAAGACGAATTATTATTATTCTGTTCTCCTTGTTTTTTGAGGAGGTTAGCGATCATAGCGCTCCACAATTTCCTGTTCTTTGTTGCTCTTAATAAATATTGAATTTTTCTTAACTCTTCTGTATATCTCTGCCATATATACAAGAAAAAATTAATTATAAATTTTTTTTCTGTTTTTTATAAAATACTATTACAGTTATCGAAGTAAGAATGACAAATTCCGAGAGTCCAATCCAAAAAAAAAAAATACAACAATCTTTATTAATGTTAAAAATACATTAATAATACAATAGATTGTCTGCTTAAAAGATCCTTTAAGCAAATACGATAAACGTTGTAACAGATATTTACAAAATGTTAACGAAAAATAAATATTACAATTAGTTAAGAAGAAAGACTTACTGAAAAGTTATAAGTTATTTCCCTTTGACTAGTTGAAAACCAGTTGTTAAAAAACGTTTCCGTAAATTACTTAAAACGGAAACTTAACTAGATTGTCTTTTATTTATAAAAAAGACAGTGTTATTAAAAGCTCAATATTTAATTATGAGCTATATTATATTAAAGATTTTACACATAGAAAAAGTTTACCGATGTTTTTTATATATACGTAAGTTAAATACGCATAATGCAAACAAAGGGTTAAATTCATCCTATTATATTAAATATTTTAGTGACTTTTATATTATAAGCGGAATGTCTAAAGAGCCAACAACGGGTTATATTAACCCTATTAATTAAATATATGTGACTTTTATATTATAGGCGGTAAGTCTAAAGAGCCATTTACATTCAAGTTAAGAAAACAATAATCATAACTTAAAATAAATTACATATTAACACAGTTAATATATATAAATATTGATATAGAGGGCATTTGTAATACGTCTATAGCAATTTACAATACAATTCTACCTCTATTCAGTTGCAAAAATAAATATTTTCGCATCTTATCAAATAACGATTTTTTTCGAAATATCCGAAAGAGTGATCGGAGAAGATCTGTAACAAGTCCGTTAGATTGTGACGCTCAGATTCATTCTGAAAATATTTTGACTAGCTGATTATTACGAAAGATTTAGCAGACGCTAATTTTTTCCACATTGCGACAGATTTTGAAATTAGTACATATGTCCACGGAAGCGTTCAATTCCAACGACATATTCAGATTTGTACTTAAGACCAAAAAAAAAAAACCGCTCATATTCCAAATAAGGAACTTTTGGAATAAATCATAAAACCGTCAGGATAAAGTGTTTATATAATTTAAATATAAAATTTTCGCTTTAATAATAGCGACAAAAACTTATATTCGAAAAAATTCAACCGTGAAAATATTTTTCAATCTTTTCGAATCTTTTACTCTTTTCGAATCTTTTACTCTTATTTATTTTTATTTTTTTTTCAATTGGAGTAGATAGACTAAACTATCGCCTGGTTCACACTCCACCCATGTCTATTGAACGGGTGAAGAGGCTCATCCCCTGTTTCCTGTTTAGAATGTGGTTTCTGTCTTTCTTTCTCTTTTCCAATCTTTTCACTCTTACGTGGCCCCCTGCACATCAGTGGCGTTACCGCCTTGCTCGAGGTGATATGATTAAAAAAAAAAATTAAAAAATAATTACCATTCAGTTGAAATACAGAAAAATAATTTTTACATATATTTACAGAAGCTCATTCTTCTTCTATATACCCCGTTCCTTTCAGAACTTTGAAATCGCATTGACGAAAATAAAGTAAAATATGTAAGACGGGACATCACGAGAAACAATAGACGGACAAATTAAAGGAATAAATGAACGGAATCTCGGATATGTCAAGAAGGGGAACGAGAAATGGGCATGAAAAGTAATAACATCATACAAACCACAAATCAGAACGAAGAAACTGAGATATACACGAATCATTGGGAAAATAAGGCTGAAAGTTTAGAACAGTTGGTAAAATGTGATTGCAAGCCGTTAAAAAATCGACGTCAAAACACATTGAACAGAATGATTTTACAAAAAAAAAAAAAATATCCGAAAGAGTGATCGGAGAAGATCTGAAACACGTCCGTTAGATTGTGACGCTCAGATACATTCTGAAAATATTAATATTTCTTAGATAAGAAAAGAGTCAAACTTGAGGCATAAACGTCAAATAAAAAATATTGAAATGGAGAAAAGATAATAATAATAATAATAATAATAATAATAATAATAATAATGAAATTTAATTTGAATAAATGTGAATTGAATAAATTTAGACTAATAATAATGAAATTTAATTTGAATAAATGTGCTGAAGCTACAGTTTTACGTGGATCAATACAAGAAACATCCTCAATTAGCCTAGACCCTGCTGTAACAATAAAAGAATTGAAACCAGAAGAAGCTTATAAATACCTAGGTGTAAATGAGAGCGTAAACATTCACCATAAAAAAATGAAAGAAATAGTGCGTAAAGAGTACTATAGAAGGCTACGAATGATATTAAAAACTGAATTAAATTCACAGAACAGAGTTATGGCCATTAATAGCCTTGCAATCCCAGTTGTCCAATATAGCTTCAACATCTTAAACTGGACTCTAAACGACATCAGGCGAATGGATGCTAAAACAAGAAAGCTTCTCTCTAAGCATAAGATGCATCATCCAAAGGCTGATGTAGACCGTCTATACATACCCAGTAAAGAAGGTGGAAGGGGTCTTATTCAGCTGGAATTGTCATACAAGACAACAACTATTGGCTTACTAACATACATAGAAACAACAAAGGATTGGATGATACAATTAGTAAGGCAACATGAAGTAAGAAAGAAAAAATATTCAATAATAAAAGAAGGCAGTAAATACAAACAAGATTTACAGTTAGTAGATTCTGTAGAAAAGCAAAACAGTAGCCAAGAACCAACTACTGCGGCAAAAAATATGAAAATGAAAGCCAAAGATAAAGCTCTTGAACAGATGAAACAGCGCTGGCAAGACAAACCTCTGCATGGCCAATATCCAGAAAGTGCCAATAAATCCAATGTTGACAAAGTTAATACTCATCGATGGTTACGTGCATCTGGATTAAAGTCTGAAACTGAAGGCTTTATTCTTGCAGCACAAGACCAAAGTCTTTTCACGAGAAACTTTCAGGCAAATATTATGCATAATAATATGGATCCAAAATGCAGGTTTTGTGATAAACACCAAGAAACAATAGACCACCTAATCTCAGGCTGTTCTGTGCTTGCCCCAAATGAATATAAAAATCGCCACGATAGAGTTGGGCAATATTTACATTGGGCAATGTGCAAACATTCTGGAAAATCGGTAAACAAACACTGGTATGAACATCATCCAGCACCGGTTACAGAAATAGAAGATGTAACCATTCTATGGGATTACACCATCTACACAGACAGAAAAATTGAAGCAATCAGGCCAGACATTATTGTTAAAAACCAGAAGGAGAAAACTTGTCTATTAATTGATATGGCTTGTCCAGCGGATTGTAACATAGCAATCAAGGAATTTGAAAAACTGTCAAAATATAAAGACCTGGAAATTGAAATAGAAAAAATGAGTTAAATTAAAAACAAGAATCGTGCCAGTGATAGTAGATGCGCTTGGAATGATAAAAATGGAACAAAACAACACATTGAAAGAATCCCTGGAAACCCCAGCTTAAGAGATATACAAAAAATTGTCTTATTAAGTACAGCCCACACACTAAGGAAAATTTATCTATGTAATGCTGGAGATGATAGGGAAGATAGAAAAACATGAAATGGAGCCATAACAACACGCCACTACCTGCCTTAGGTCTCCCAGCAGACTTGGTTGGTAGTGAGACCAAAGCAGAAATCGAAATATGATGAAAAATGACATAATAATAATGATAATATTAGTGAAGAAAAAACGAAGACACAGCAGGAAAACATGAAGGTAGCCCAGAAGGTGGCGAAGGAAAAATAATAATAATAACAATAATAATAGTGAGAAGAAAAAGAAGATGTAGAAGGAGAAGATGAAGGTAGCCAAGAAGACGGCAAAGAAGGACAGTAATAATAATAATAATAATGATAGTAATCAGTCAGTTAAGTGCCATACGTGAAACACGCTTGGGCGATCATGTCTCGAAAGAGACATGACTGACTTGGCAGAAGATTATTCCGCAGTAGGTTGCCATTGCTTTCTGCGGTAGACTGGTTGCCAGCCAAGGCTATATAAGCCAATCTGTCCTATTATTTAACCCATAACTGGAAGGAAGAGACGGATTAATACTTTTCCCAAGGGTATTTGCGCGTAAGTGAATGCAATGAATTCAACTGGAATTTGAACTCAGCACCTCGATTTCACGTTAGTAATGATAGTAATAGTGAGAAGAAAAAGGAGATGTAGAAGGAGAAGTGGAAGGTAGCCAAGAAGACGGCAAAGAAGGACAATAATAATAATAATATTAATAATAATAATAATAATAATAATAATAATAATAATAATAATAGTGAGAAGAAAAAAGAAGATGTAGAAGGAGAAGAGGAAGGTAGCCAAGAAGAAGACGGCAAAGAAGGAAAACAGCAATTACAACTACAACTACAACAACAACAACGACATAACAAAATAATAATAATAATCCAGCACATAGAAATGATGTGATTAACTGTTTTTTATAAGAAAACTTTCCGTAATCATTTACCAACTATTTAGTAATACAATCAGATTAAATGTTAAAATATTTTTCTTTAAACATCCTGCCTGAAAATAGGTTTTCCAAATCTGCTAACAGCTATCACTCTTTATAGTGTCAATGGATGTTCTCTTCTTAGCCTTTTGTAAACACCTTAATTATATTATTATTTTCCTTCTATGACGATATGCTATCCATTTTAGTTGTTGCTGTTATTGAATGTCTTCAATAGACGGGGGCTTTTTTATTTGATATAGCTTTTTGCATCTTTGTCGCCACAGTCTCTGAGATCTGATGAAAGTTTGTCTGCGTTCAGACCTACAGGCTTCATTTGCTTGTAGTCATTTTTAATCATTAATCTGAGAAAACTGTTGTATATAGCTGATAGTTGAGACAATTCCGATCAAGTTTGGCGCCATGCATAAAGACATATAATTATAAAGTTTGTTTTCTTGATAATTTGATTGTTTAGTAAGAACATTATGATAGAAAAACGTTTGAGGCTATAAAATCAATTATACTGTCGCATTTTATGTCAGCCACACCAAGCAGCGAGCATTCAGCATCAAAATCGGCATCCAATGTAGGTTATTTCTTCGTCTGGAAACACTCAGAACTGCACCCCTTTTTGATAGTTGGCTGCTGCCACTTTTCACACCATTTTATCTATAACAGTTCAATGTTGTATAAATATTGGTCTTTCGGAGAAGAGAAATGTTGTAAAGCCGAGTGTGTGGATATGTAGAGAGCTATTAACTCACGTTCTTGTAAGAGGAATTTACGAGGGTCTCTCTGACAGTCTGTGATTAACATCAGCCAGAGAATGAAGCCAGGAAGAGGGTGACAAACATGACGTGCTGTGTAGACTGCGCTGAAGGTAGACGTTATATTCCTCGGTGATATACAAAAAGAAAGAAAGTAATTATGTTCAAAACACATCACCTGGCCAAGGCTTTTGCTCCCGGGAAAAGGATTCAAGCAAAATCCTCTCGATTTCCCCCCTTAACACGGTTTACTTTATTCATACTTTTTATATTTCTCAGTGGAGAACAAATAGTGAAATGCTGCATGCGAGACAATTCGAAGTGCAATTTATGTAGTTTTGCCATCGTTGCGATCAACTAGTGATAGAGTGGGTTTACTTGGTGGAAGATAGAATTTGTTTCTTTATTTGCGGCCTTTTTTTGTGATTTTTTCCTTCAAACGCACCAATAATGCTATATGATATTCGCTATTGATGGTTCTTCCTTTCTCAAGGTAATCAATGAACAAAAGACCTTCTTCTTCTATGTGCCCTGTCCCTTCAGGATGTAGGATCATGGTTCTCCATGTCTCCCTATCCCTTGTGGCTCTTAGTATGTTTGCTCCTGTTACACCTCGCAACCCCCGTTCCGTCAACCACCTGATCAAGCCCTGCAAATATGTTATCCGCTGCCTTCCTCTGTCTCTTTTTCCTTCTATCTGGCCAGTCAGTATCAGATTCTCTAAGCTTTCCTTCTTCATTGCATGTCCCAGGAACTTTAGTTGTCTCTTCCTGATGCTCAGTATTAATTTCCTTTTTGTTGCCATTCTTTCCAGTACCTCATCGTTGCTTGCATGCTCAGTCCACGATATACGAAGCATCCTTCTGTAGAACCACATTTCCGCTGCTTCAAGTTTTGTCCTCATTTTCGATTATATTGTCCAGCATTCACTGCCGTATTGAAGAACTGACATCAATCCAGCACTTTTTTCTTTGTTTCTAGTGAAAATTTCCTGTCTCTTAATATTCTGCTCAGCTTCTGGAACGCGTCCTTTGCCAATTCGTCTTCGGATCTCTGTGTCACACTTTCCATCTCCTGTTAGAACACGTCCTAGACCTTACGCATCACATAATAGCGAGGCCAAAAGCTTACCTGTTGATGTTTGCGTCTTTGGTCACTTTGGATGGCTTTCACCTGATGCTGTCCACTCAGCTCACTGCCGATTTGACTCCAAACTGAAGTGATGGATCCATCGTTCATCCATTGTCACATATTCACGAAAAAACTCATTTTTGTCGTCTTGAAACAGTTACAAACAATACTCTGAATTGCCGACTCGTTTTTGTTTTTCATCGACTGTGATTAAACGCGGCACCTTCTTTGAAGACAGTTTTCTCATTGACAAATTTTTATGCAAAATGGTGAATACACTGCCTTCTGTTATGTTCAGCATCTATGCTACCTCATGCAAATTCAGTTTACTATCGGCCAAAACGAGTTTGTGGAATTTTTCGCTGTTTTTCAGGTCAACTACCGGTTCTGTGTGACCTGGGCGTTTAGCATCATTCGTGTCTCTAAAAGCATACCACTTTTTAACTGTTGTTTCCGACGTAGCAGAGTTCGAATAACATTAATCAAGCCATTTTTCCCATCAGAAAGCAATTCTTTTTCAACACACGAAATTAAGATTTTTTCATTGTTTTGAAAATTTGCAACAGTAGCTTCACTTAACAGTAATTTGTAAACTAATAATCCAATTGGTCCAAAATTTTGTCACGTGGTATTTGAAGGTGAGTACATTATAGAAAGTTATATGGACATTTTATTAGTGGCGACATCTATATGTCAGACCCGGGACTTATTGAATGCTGTATTTGGTATATATATATATATATATATATATATATATATATATATATATATATATATAAACTGTAGAAACCCAAACCAATGCCCATTCCTAATAAATGTTTAACGCAATCCCTGATATATTTCATCCATGGAGAATCCAAAAGATGAAAAAATGTATATAGGAAACACCATGAACGTATTTAAAATGCGCTTTTACAATTACTTCTCATCCTTCAATAACAAATAAAAACAAACATGACGTCTCTTCCAAATACTTTTGGAAGTTACAAAACGAAAATAAAACACCTAAAGTTAAATGGAAAATCCTCAAACAAGCAGGAACAGCTAAATCAATAAAGGTACAATGTTTCTTTTGTCTTCAAGAAAAAATTGAAATCATTAAATATACGAATAGCAACAAACTTTTAAAACAGAGACATGAAACCACAGTAAACTGCAAACACATTAAAGAACTAACCTTACAATCAAGCTAAAAAATAGCACAAAAGCCAAAGCTAGGATCCCTTAGAGATGATAAACCTTCATAATACTAACAACACTCTTACATTAAATTTTACCTATTACACACCACAAACGGTGATCTAACTTAAAATTTAAAATTTTATAGAAAAAATCGATTTTCTAAATTCAAAATTGAGATTAAATATACAAAAATTAGATTAATTATAAAAACTTTGTTGAAATAGAAAAATATACTATAATTGTACAAATAAACATTAAAGATAGGTCCAATCCCATCTCTCCACACCATTTACACTTCCCTACTCTCCTCCTCTAATAAACCCAAAGAATAAAGTCTAGTCATGAGGCCATAAAACCTACATCTCATCTTCTAATGTTAAATCTGTCTACAAAATTTAAAATTTACAAGACTTATTTCCTTATCGCTAACCCCCACCAACATCCCACACACAACCCACCAAATATAAGTCGAAATAAAATGTACAATTTGTAGTGGATATATAAAAATGTACATGTTCTAAAATATATATATATATATATATATATATATATATATATATATGCGTGTGTGTGTGTGTATGTGTGTATAATGGATATCGGCCCAGAATGAAAAATAGCTGAGCCGAGTTCGAATTCATGTCAAATTCCTTGTATTCATTTTTGCACAAATATACTAGGGAATGGTATTAAACCAACTCTTCTCCCTCCAGCTATGGGATAAATTGCAGAACAAATTGGTTTCTATAGCCTTGTTTAGCAACCAATCTGCCTCATGAATAAATGGCAGCCAACTGACGGAAAATCTTTTGCCTAGTCAGTCATGTCTCTTTCGAGACATGATCGCCCAAACATGTCTCGCGTATGGCAACTGAATGACTGATTGTGATAAATGAATTGAATGGAAGGAGCGATAAGATACCATAGCTTTGGTTGGCAATCAGTCTACTGCAGATAAAAATGGCAACCTACAACGGGAGAATCTTTCACCTAATTAGTCTTGTCTCCAAAAACTGCATGATCTCCCAAGCGAGTATCACATGTGGCAGATATACATTTCTTTCAAGCACAGTTCCCATTTGGCTATTCCCTTCTTTCATTGATTCTGTTTTTCTGTTTTCTTATGGTGTTAATATTTAAGTGATATGATAATGCACATTATAAGAAACGAGTGACTTAAGTTAACGAAGACTAGCATCATAGCCCGGCGTTGCCCGTGCAACTTAGAACATTTTAGTAGTAGGAGAAAAAATCTATATGCTTTTGTTTTGCGTAAACGTGATTTGATGTTTTGTGTGACATTGTAAACAACAGTGTGTTTGTTTTTGTTTCAAAATTACGGGGGAAAATTTTTTGTTGACTAAATGAATTTAACATAAAAATAAAAAATATTTATTTTGTTTTACTGAAATTAGAAATATAAAAGTTATGACGCTCTCAGTTCAGAAATTTTCGAAAATTATTTAAAAAAGTAAACACTTAATTTTAGAGGAAGACAAACCTCTGCATGGCCAATATCCAGAACGTGCTAATAAATCCAATGTTGATAAAGTTAATACTCATCGATGGTTAGGTGCATATGGATTAAAGTCTGAGACTGAAAGCTTTATTCTTGCAATACCAAAGTCTTTTTACTAAGAACTTTCAGGCAAATATTATACATAATAATGTGGATCCAAAATGCAGGTTCTGTGATAAATACAAAGAAACAATAGACCATCTAATCTCAGAATGTTCTGCAGTTGCCCCAAATGAAGATAAAAATCGTCACTATAGAGTGGGACAATATTTACATTGGACAATGTGCAAACACTTTGGAAAATCTGTAAACAAACTCTGGTATGAACATCACCCACCACCGGTTACAGAAATAAAAGATGTCACCATTCTATGGGATTGAACCATCTACACAGAAAAATTGAAGCAAATAGGCTGGACATTATTGTTAAAAACCAGAAAGAAAAAACTGTCTATTAATTGATATGGCTTGTCCAGCGGATTGTAACATAGCAACCAAGGAATTGAAAAACTGTCAAAATATAAAGACCTGGAAATTGAAATAGATTAAATGAGTTAAATTAAAAACAAGAATCGTGCCAGTGATAGTAGATGCGCTTGGAATGATAAAAATGGAACAAAACAACACATTGAAAGAATCCCTGGAAACCCCAGATTAAGAGATATATAAAAAAATTTTCTTGTGAAATAAAGCTTACATACTACGGAGAACTTTGCCTATCTAAGGATAGGTATGTTAGGGGAGATAGAATAAACATGAAATAGAGTAATAACAACAGAAATCGAAATATGATGAAAAATGACAACATAATAATAGTACAAAAGCAAAACAGAAGCCAGGAACCAACTATTGTGGCAAAAAATATGAAAATGAAAGCCAAGAATAAAGCACTTGAACAGATGAAACAACGCTGGCAAGACAAACTTCTGCATGGCCAATATCCAGAACATGCTAATAAACTCACTGTAGATAAAGTTAATAATCATCGATGGTTACGTGCATTTGGATTAAAATATGCAACTGAGAGCTTTTTTCTTGCTGTGCAAGACCAGAGTCTTTTTACTAGGAATTTTCAGGAATGTGGATCCAAAATGCAGGTTCTGTGATAAATACCAAGAAACAATAGACCATCTAATCTCAGGATGTTATGTACTTGCCCCAAATGAATATAAAAATTGTCACGATAGAGTGGGGCAATATTTACACTGGACAATGTGCAGACACTATGGAAAATCTGTAAAAAAAAACTGGTGTGAGCATCACCCAGCACCGGTTACAGAAATAGAAAATGTCACCGTTCTAATGGATTACACCATCTATATAGACAGAAAAACTGAAGCAAAAAGGAAATCGAATTATAATGAAAAATGACATAATAATAATTACCATATATATATATTTTTTTTAATCATTTCATCCCGAGCAAGGCGGAAACGCCACTGATGTGCAGGGGGCTACATAAATGTAAAAAGATTAATTAGAAAATAGTGAGGAGTACAAACTAGTTAGAAAGGAACAATAGAAAGCTGAGAAAGCAGGTGCGATGACAGATACATAGGTGGAGAGAAAGGGAAGGTTATACAGTGGAGGAGAGAGAGCTAGAGTCCAGTGGTTAGTAGATGAGTATTGACTTTGCATTTAAATTTCTGGAGGTTGTAGCCGTCAGGAAAGCAAGAATACGGGAGCGAGTTCCACAGGCGGGAAGTGCGAGAGAAGAAGCTGCAGGAGTAGAATTGTCGTCTGCATTTGGCTAACCTGACTGTGAATGGGTGGGACCCAGTTGCCAGTCTGGTTGTACGAGTAAACACCTGTTGAGGAGGCATCAGTGACTTAAGTTCGTCTGAGCAGAAGCCATGAAAGTATTTATAGAACAGACAAAGGGAGGCCACATTTCGACGATGGGGAAGTGGCTGCAGTTGAGCCGCCATATCAGTACCTATCACATTACAGACTCTCCTTTGGAGCCTGTCAAGAACACTGAGGAGAACGGCAGGGGCACCTGACCATAAATGGCAGCAGTGCTCCATGCACGGACGGATGGTTGACTTTATGCTCTACTTTTGTATTGAGCACTTTTAAACCAGATAGCTCACAGTGGAATATACTTCCATTAGCAATCATTACTCATATTCCATAATGTTTTCCTTCAAAGCAAGGCAGTACTATCTCTGGTGTTAAGAGGAGCGTGAGAGGTGAGTGAAAAAAAAAAGAGGAACCGTCAACAAGGGAAGTTAGAATGGGTAAGAGAAGAATGAAATTACTGGCTTGAAGAGAATAATGTGAGAGTAGAGTGAAAAGGGAGTAAAACAAGATACAGGGTGGGGATGTTGGAGAAAGAATAAGAGAAGGATGGGAGTCATGAGAGACTGATAAGGGAGAAGAACGAGATATAGGGGCTGTTTAGGGAAAGGGTAAGAGAAGTATTTATGTTAAGGGGATAAGAGATGGCAACTGACAATGCATTTAATCTATTGAAGATTGTAGCTGTTAGCAAAGCAAGTATACGAAAAGGAGTTCCTCAGGCGGGAAGTGCGAGAAAGAAGTTGATAGAGTAGGTGACTGCATTTGGTTCATATAACTGTAAAAGCGTGGGACCTTGTTACGAGTCTAGCTGCTCAAGTATATATATGTGTGTGTGTGAGTTTTAATTTTTCGAGGTGCAAATAAAGCACTCAAGAATGTTTAGTGCTAAAAATGTTTTTGTTTCACTATTTAAATTGATTGGTCCACTAGTAAAAATTAGCCAATCTGTTCGAGGAATGATTTTGTTTATTAGTATTCATTAAACGTTCTGCAATAAGAGATATTAGTCATTATAATAAAAATGATTTTTATCGATTTAGAACTGGTACCCTTTCATAATGCGAATAACAAAAATATCAATAAAAATTAAATAAAACTACAATGCAAAATGATTTTTTACGAACAAAAATGATTTTTATCGATTTATAAGTGGAGCCCTCTTCATAATACCAGTTCGATTCAGGTGTAACTTAGAAATTTTTACTTGGTCCTACTTTCTTTCTTGCAGAAAGTAATGGCAACCTACTACGGGATAATTTTCTGCCCAGTCAGTCATATCTCTTTCGAGACATGATCGGCCAAAGCGTTTATCCCATATGACACTTAACTGACTGTTTGAATGCTCCTCTATTTGCTTCATATTAATGATCTACCCTAAAACAAATTCGGATTAATGAATGCGATATTAGCGTTTATAGGAGCACCTACAAAAAAATAATCTGGCAGACCAGCAGATGATCGCAGATATATTTTTTTATAATAGTGTCACACCAAGCAAGGCATTTTACTGCCACTGTTGAACAGGGGGTTACGTAGGAGGTAGGTTATGAGAAAGAGTGACAGGTTACAGGGGTTGTCAGGAAGAGAGTAGGAGAAGGATAAGAATACTGATGAGAGAGAGAGAGAGAGAGAGAGAGAGAGAGGATGCAAGTTAATGAGATAGAAGATGACTTTACATTTGAATTCTTGAAGAGTGTAGCCGTCGGGAAAGCAAGTAAAAGGAAGTGAATTCCACAGGCGGGGAGGGCGAGAGAAGGACTTTAGGAATGGCATGAATCGATCGATCAGATTTAATAAAATTACAGATATTTATTTGGATTTTTATCTAGAAATTTTTTTATCTTTAAAAATCGATAATATATATATATATATAAAAGGCAATATGTTTGTGTGTGTGTCTGTTTATCTGCTTGTATGTCTGTATTTTTTCAGTCCTTTTATTTTATTTTTGCTTCGGGTTTGGCTCTAAATAGGTATAATTTTAGTTCTCAATCTCAGCCATGATACCATTTACTCAGAGGACTTATTTAGCCTTCAAAATTCAGTTTACGACGAAAAAAACCTTATTTGATATCGATACCAGGAAATCAAAATTTGACTTACATCCATTCATTTTTCTTTCAGTCTACGGTTTCGCTTAAATGGAAACAATTATTTTTTTTTAATCATGTCACCTCAAGCACGGCATTCCACTGCCACTATAGCGCAGGGGGTTACACAGGGCGATAGACAAGTTAGGATATACATAAGGGGAGAGTTGGAGAGAATGGGTGGGTTAGTGTGTTAGGAGGTGTTTATTGACCTTACATTTAAACTCCTGGAGATTATAGCCGCCGGAGAAGCAAGCATGCGGAAGGGAATTTCACAGGAGGGAAGTGCGAGAAAAGAAGCTTATGGAGTAGAAATTGCGGTTACATTTCATCGGTTTCACTGTAAAAGGGTGGGACCTAGTTGCCAATCTAGTATCTCGTGCAAACTCACACCTAGGGGGCACCAGTGATTTAAGTTCATCAGAGCAGAAGCCATGATAGTATTTATAGAAGAGGCACAGGGAAGCCACGTCACGCCGGTGAGAGAGTGACTGCAGTCGGTCAGCTAAGTCGGTATCAATCACATTACAGATTCTTCACTGTATTTTGTCAAGAAGCCCGAGGAGAATATCAGGGGCACCCGACCGGATGTGGCAACAGTATTCAAATCACGGGCGGATGGTAGATTTGTATAAGTACAAGACAGATTCAGACAGAAAGAATTTCCGGGAATTGAGCAGAAAGCCGACTTTCATAGCAGCGGATTTAGCAATGGATTCGACATAGTCATTCCACTTGAGGTCCGATGAGAGTGTCAGGCCAAGCAGGCGTAGTGTTTTACTCTCTGGGACGCATGCCTGTTCCCTGCTAATGGGAGGGAGGTGCGGTTGTCTGTCGTGGTTAATTGACAGCAGCTTCGTTTTGGAAGAATTGAATTTTCCGAGCCATTTCCTACCACGGATTGGAGGTCTTTTTCAAGCTCAGCACGAGGTTCGCCTTGTCATCAACACCAGATTTTTGATCGGGGCGAGCGTATACTGTGGTATCATCGGCGTACATGCCTACTTGTGATCTTATGGCATCGGGGAGATCATTGATGTAGATTAGAAAGAGCGTAGGACCTAGGATAGAGCCTTGGGGGACACTCGCGTTTGTAGGGTAGTTCTGAGAGGCATGTCCGTTTAAAACCAACTTCAGTGTGCGGTTGGAGAGGAATGACTGGATTAAGTCCAACAAAAGTCCAGTAATGCAGTAGCTTCGCAGTTTCCGTAGAAGGCCGGCATGCCATACTCTGTCGAATGCTTTAGAGATATCCAGGGCGACAGTTAGGGCTTCACCATTCTTGTCGGGAGCCTGGTATATATACTCGGTGATGGTCATTAGCATATCAGCAGTAGACCTGATGAAGCAGAAACCATACTCTTTGTCCGAGAGGAGCCGTGAGATGCTGAACGACCTCGGCATTGATAATGGCTTCGAACACTTTGCGAAGATCGGAAGAAGGCTGATAGGGCGGTAATTTGCGGGGTCCGAGGGTTCCCCAGTGTTCTTGAATATTGGAACCACAGAAGAATACTTCCAACAGGCAGGAAAGCAGGAGAAAGATAGGCAGATGTTGTAGAGCTTAGAAAGGACAGAAGAGTGCTTTTTAGTCTTTCTTGCCAACGTCCAATGAGTCTGAGCACCAGGACCATGGATTAGTTTTAAAGCTTTCATTACACCCGAGCAATGCTGGGCTATAATGCTAGATTCATTATAAAATTTTGTAACAAAATTTTATTCATTGTAATACGCAAAAATAAAGAAGACGGCCACATAAACAGACGTGCACAGAAAAAAGGCACCTAATGACGCTGGAAGATACTAAATTATAACATCATTAAAAAAAACAATGTAATCTGACGAACACAATCATTTCAACCTAGAAACATTATATGATAAGGGTTTATGAAAGTGAAATACACTTATAAGAATTTATATTTAAGTTTGCTCTTGAAACCATAAAACTGGTCTGAACCGAAAAAAAGAATTCAGTAAAGAACTTGCGTTAAATTTTAGCCACGATCATTTACACCTGACTACCCCTTCCTCACAGACGAAATATCACAAGCCCCTCGCTACTTTTCTGCTATTTTCCACGGGAAATGCTTTCTTAGTTTCACGAGTTCTTACCTTCCCGGTCAGCCTTGGCATGCACATTGTACTGACGCACTCTCATTCCGCTCTTATTCTATTAATGAGAAGTAAGTTTCCTCAGACATTTTCTTCACACGAAGAACTGCTCTGTAGAACCGACTCCTAAGAGAATGCTTCCCAAATAACTACAATCTTAACCTGTTCAAGTCAACAATTAACTATTATCCTCCTTTCCTGTCACCATAATCTGTGCCTCTTACCCGGTAAATCAAATTAAGTTAAATTTGGTGCATTGGATATCGACTCGGAACGACAAATTGGGGTGCTGAGTTCGAATTCCAGTCGAATTCCTTGCATTCACTTACGCACAAAAACCCTTCGGAAAGGTATTAATCCGTCTCCTCCCTCTAGTTATGGGTTAAATAATAGGACAGATTAGGTTCTATAGCCTTGGCTGGCAACCAGTCTACAACAGAAAGCAATCGCAACTTCCTGCGGGATAATCTTCTGCCCAGTCAGTCATGTCTCTTTCGAGACATGATCACCCTAAGCGTGTATCAGGTATGGCACTTAACTGAAACAGAAATATTCTAACGGGCTATATTCGAATGATTATTTCCCGGTACAACATATAAATATCTGAAAAATCTACGCTGCAGGAATTCAAATTACCTCACTAAAAAAACTCACCGATTCCTAACAGACATGAATGCATGCTAAATTTGTTACTCAAAATCGAAAAATTTCTAACCAGAATGAGATGGAGGGCACAATTTTCTTTACAAGAAGTGACAAGAAAGATTTAGAAAGTTCCAAATTAAAATTTAAAACCAAGCGTTACCCATCTGCAGTTGATGAACTAGCTAGCTTTGAATAAGATATGTTTGGTTTAATAGACAAAATCAGTTTTTAAATAGCAAATAATAAATTCCAAAATCTGCTAAAAAAAAACCCACTAAATATTCTAGTCAAAGGAAACAAGACAAGCAATATTTACGCAATAAGCCCAAAGGATTACATTAAAAGAATAAATAAACTAGTCACCAAATCTTATAAAAAGGCGCCAAACCTCTACATAGAAAACAAATGAAGAAGCGAAAAACATCACAAATAAACTGGGTACATAATATTATTCCGATGCAGACATATTAGAAAATATTTTCTAAGCTCGTATAAACCCGAACGAAAGGATTCCTAATAAAAAAAAAAACACTTATTTTAAACTTCTGGTTCTTCTTCTTCTATGTGCTATGTCCCTTCAGGACGTAGGCGATCATGGCTCTCCACGTCTCCCTATCCCTTGTGGCTCTTAGTATGTTTGCTCCTGTTGCTCTTGGCAACCCAGTTCCGTCATCCACCTGATCAGTCCCTGCAAATATGTTATCCGCTGCCTTATGAATTGAAAAAAGCGTTAATCGTTAACCATCAATCAAAACAAATGACGAAACCTGACGAAACCTGACGAAAATGAAAAGGCCGAAATCTTGGCAGCCAAACGTGCTCATCTTTCCTACCTATATATATATATATATATATATATATATATATATAGTGTACCGAGGCAGCAAATAATTTTCTAAACATATACTGTTTAATATAAGAGACAATAAATGTCTATTATGTTTAATAATGAGCCGTTCTAAATGTGGTATTTTGGCTTTAATTTCAGGTGAAAATAAAGACAAAAATTCTCCAACATTTGGATAATTTTTTATTAATTTGCTTCTAAGCTTTTGGCTTACATGAGCCATCTTCAGAGAAGAAGTGGGTTTCTATATTTCATATTACAGAATAATTTAATGTAAACACAATTTAAATGCACGATGGTGTTAACGCTTCCTCTATTTTCCATAGTTAGGACCCTAACACTTGGTGGGTCCACTCTTCTCAAAACTTCCTGATCAGATGTATTGCTTCTGGATGTAGTTTATCGTCATGCCGAGGACGAACTGACACCTGGTCTTGCCAGTGCAGGCAAGAAATTTCTGGTACAATAAAAACATGTGTATGAATGTAAATAAATTGTTAACTGTCCTTTCCTTAACGAAATCGCTTTCTACCATCGGCATTTGTGTAGTGACGAAATATCTAAATATGGCATTACTTTACCAACTCAGCCACAAAGAGATAAGATTAAAGAACACATCTAAAACGTACTACAACCCATTGAAAATAGGATGCACAATTAGCTTTCCAAGCACTGCCTGATAGTAAAGCGCTCACATATGAAACTAATCGTCGACTTTCGTGACACTGGCTAAAACGTTCAAACAAGCCTTTAATCTATCTCCACTGAAGAGATGTGATACAACGAAAAAGTCTTGTCTGCAAATGATTATATGTATATAATTGTTAAATTAAACAATATTTCTTCGAAAAACATAGCCATGTAGGTAATATTAGACAGATTTTAGTCAACAACACAATAATACTCACTCATACACACAGTAAAAAGAACCATCAGGTATTGGAGACCATTTACATTAAATCAAAACAACCCACACTTAATAAATTCACATCTAAATCTGGTCATAAAACATTACATTGCATTTAAATATATGGTTCTGTTAACATTTTGGTCTCTCAAGCAATGTGACGTCATAGAACCGCATTAAAAATTTACGAACGGCGTCTGCTATTCGGTGACTGTTATCATTGCATAGCAAAGTCTTATGTCAATACAAGATAAAAAATCCTCTTTGATGGTGGATGTTTTTATGTTGACGTCCCTGTAACCTCTCTGAAGATGGCTCATGTGAGCCGAAAGCTTAGAACCAACTTAATAAAAAATATCCAAATGTTGGAGAATTTTTGTCTTCATTTGGACCTGAAATTAAAGCCACAATACGATGTTTAGAACGGCTCATAATTAAACATAATAAACATTCGTTGTCTGTTAGATTTAACAGTAAATGTTTATATATATATATATATATATATATATATATATATATATATATATATATATATATATTACGCGTTACTCTTCAGTAATAAATTGAGTTATCTCGGTAACTGGCATGTGTATACGCTAAAATTTTCCCAGCTCACATTTCATGCTCCCATGGCTTACGGAGTAGGGACTCCGACTAACACCAAATCGGGCGGGTCTCGATTCCGAGTGGAAGCAAGTAGATTTGTTTACTCACACTGATGAGTTGTGATACAGCAAAACAGGCTTAGTATGTGGATGACTAATATATATAATTGAGTAGTATCTTTAAATCTAGCCAATTAATTTTGTAAAAAATTTTGCTCTAACGAGATAATATTTTTTTTTAAAGAAAATACGATTTTATAAAAAGTTTTTGAAAGATCATCATAACTGTTAAATATTCTCAAAATAAATTATCACCAATGGATTTGTAAATTGTTCCAATTTATTTTTATTATATACATATATATATATAAATATATATATATGTGTGTGTGTGTGTGTGTGTGTGTGTGTGTGTGTGTGTGTGTGTGTGTGTGTTTTCATGTGTATGTATACACACCGTTTATAATTAAATATTTTATTCCATTGGCGTATGTAGGTCGGCTCTTACACTTTCTAAATCAATTTACGTATATACACGTATATATATCTCCCATCTCATATATCTGTTTATCTATCTGAATATATCTACATATTCAACTACGACATTTAGCTCCCCAATCAGTTGCTCCTATCTCACCCAGTGGTTAGCAAGTCTGTCTTGCTAGGACCTATTACAACTGAGTAGTGAGTTAGATCCTCACTGTGTACCCCATACTTTCGGCGTTGTGCCACATTTAAGCTTAGAAAATCAACTATTCACTTGCACCTAAACACTTATACCCACTGTATATCAGTGTATCTATCTCAATATAACCACCTATATTTACCGCATTTCTTAGTCCATCACTCCATTTAATTCTATTCACCAGTATATTCCAACTTTTATCAAACTATCTATATTTACATACGCCTATTAGTCTACCTATCGAGCTATCTATATCTTTCTATTTCTATGTATTTAACTACCTATCAGTCTGAATATAACTATATATATTTACCTACCATTGGGAACCTCAGCGTGGTGTGTTTAGAAAACTTGCCTCGGTAGATCTTCTTCTTCTATGTACCCTGTCCTTTCAAGACGTAGGCGATCATGGCTTACCACGTCTCTCTATCCCTGGTGGCTCTTAGCACGCCTTCTCCTGTTACACCATGCAATACTCGTTCCGTAATCCACCTTATTAGGTCCTTCAAATATGTTATCCGTTGCTTTCCCCGTCTCTTTTTCCCTGTATCTGGCCTTTTAGTATCAGGTTCTTCAAGCCTTCCTTCCTCATTGCATGTCCCAGGAACTTCAGCTGACTCTTCCTGATGCTCAGTATTAATTTCCTTTTTGCTTCCATCATTTCTAGGACCTCATCATTGCTCACATTCTCGATCCATGATATTTGCAGCATCCTTCTGTAGAACCACATTTCAGTTGCTTCAAGTTTTTCCTTCATCTTTGATGATATTGTCCAGCATTCACTTCCATATTGAAGAACTGACAACACATAGCCATCCAGTACTCTCTTTCTAGTTTCTTGCGAAATTGTCCTGTTTCTTAATACTTTACTCAACTTCTGGAATGCTTCCTTCGCCATGCCAATTCGCCTTCGGATCTCTGTGGCGCAGTTTCCGTCTTCTATTATAACACTTCCCAGGTATTTAAATTTTTGGACCTGCTTGATTCTAGTATTCCCGACTTGTATTTGGCATATTGGGCTGCCTTTTTTTCTGATGACCATGCATTCGGTTTTCTTGCAGTTTATTTGTAGTCCTTTCTTATCACTCTCTTCAGCTACCTTCTGTAGGAGGTCTTGTAGTTTCCTTTCTGTGTCTGCTATCAGCACTGTATCATCTGCGTACCTTAGGTTGTTTAAATTGTGGCCTCCGATGACAAATACAGGCATAACTTCTAGGGTTCTCAAAATATTCTCGCTTTACAAGTTGAACAGATCCGGTGAAAAGACGCATCCTTGTCTTACTCCCCTTTCTATCTTTGTATATCTACTGAATTCATTTCCTGTCCGTATATAAGCGGTTTGCTGCTAGTAAAGATTCTTGATTACTTTTAAGTCTTTCCTAAATATGTCAAGGCTGCCGAGCATCTCCATTGCGACTAAAGTTCTGCTCTCACTGTTCCATACTTTAGGCCACATCCAACCTACGCTTAGCAAGTTACCCGCTACTTTTAGTCTACCTATCTGACGATCTCTTTGTGTTCACCTGTATTTGACTACCACAATAAGTCTATTATCAGTCTATATAGGTATGTCCGCAGATATTCCCCTATCTACATTAGTTTCCCGCTACTCTATTTATATAAATATATCCGACTATATGTACTTAACTCTCTTGATCTGCCTATGGTTGATCTAATTAAATATATCCAACTATATTTATCGATATCTCTTAGTCTACCTATCAGTATATCTATCACAATATATCTGCTTATATGTACTTTACTCTCTTAGTTTACGTATTAATTAATCTCTCTCAGGGTATCCGTCTATATGTTCCAAAACTCTCTTAATCTACCAGTCAGTCTATTTATCACAAAATATTCGGTTATATGTAACTACCTCTCATAATCTGACGGTATTTTTATCTATCTTAGTATAATCACCGAAGTTTACCTATCATACTAGGTATCATACTAGGTATCATACTAGGTATCCCAACATATTTGCCTATATGTACCTACCTCATTAGTACACCTATCAGGCTATCTATCACGATATATCTGACCTAAATCTTTAAGTTTACCTATAAGTCTGCACAACTACATACGCATATATCACCCCACATTTCGTCGTGTACCTATCAGTCTATCTAAGTATATACAAATATATCCCCCTACCTCTCTTGGGGTACCTATCAGTCTCCCTAATTATATACATATATATAACACTGCTTTACCTAGTCTACCTATCAGTCTATCTATATATATACAAATATATAACCCTACCTCTCGTAGTATATCTATCCATATATTCGACTATATGTACCTAACTCGCTTAGTTTACTTATCATTCTATCTCAATACTTCCGATTATATGTACCAGACTCTCATAGTCTAACAATCAATCGATGTAAATATATACACATATAGCAACCTACCACTCTTAGTCTACCTATCAGTCTATCAAAATATATACACATATATTCCATAACTCCCTAAGTCTATCTATCAGCCTATCGAAATATATACTCATATATCACCCAACCACTCTTAGTCTACCGTTCAGTCTATCTAAATATATACGCATATATCCCATACCTCCCTAAGTCTATCTATAAGTCTATCTAAATATATACACGCATATATCATACTACCACACTTAGTCTACAGTTCAGTCTATCTAAATATATACATATATATCCCGTGCCTCCCTTAGTCACCGTATCAGTCTCTCTAAATATATAAGAATTTATCACCCTAGCACTCGTAGTCTATCTATCAGTCTATCCAAATATATACGCATATATCACTCTACCTCTCTTAGTTTATCTATCAGTATCTCTAAATATATACGCAAATATCACTCTACCTCTCTTAGTTTATCTATCAGTCTATCTAAATATATACGCATATATCACTCTACCTATCTTAGTTTATCTATCTAAATATATACGCTTATATCACTCTACCTCTCTTAGTGTATCTATCAGTCTCTCTAAATATATACGCATATATCACTCTACCAATCTTAGTTGATCTATCAGATTATCTAAATATATACACATATATCACTCTACCTCTCTTAGTTTATCTGTCAGTCTCTCTAAATATATACGCATATATCACTCTACCTCTCTTAGTTTATCTATCAGTCTATCTAAATATATACGCATATATCACTCTACCTCTCTTAGTTTATCTATCAGTCTATCTATATATATACGCATATATCACTCTATCTCTCTTAGTTTATCTATCAGTCTCTCTAAACATATACGCATATATCAGTCTACCTCTCTTAGTTTATCTATCAGTCTATCTAAATATATACGCATATACCACTCTACCTATCTTAGTTTATCTATCTAAATATATACGCATATATCACTCTACCTCTCTTAGTTTATCTATCAGTCTCTCTAAACATATACGCATATATCAGTCTACCTCTCTTAGTTTATCTATCGGTCTATCTAAATATATACGCATATATCAGTCTACCTCTCTTAGTTTATCTATCGGTCTATCTAAATATATAGGCATATATCACTCTACATCTTTTAGTTTATCTATCAGTCTATCTAAATATATACGCATACATCACCCTACTTCTTATAATCTACCCATTAATATATCCAGCTATATGTACCAGACTTTCATAGTCTCCCTATCAGTCTATATACACATATATCCTCTACCTCCCTTAGTCTATCTATCAGTCTATCTAAATATATACCCATATATATCCACTGCGTTATTATTCTGTCTATCAGTCTATCTAAATATATACACATGTATCACCCTAACCTCCTCAGTCTGCCTATCAGTCTATCTAAATATATACGCATATATCCCGTACCTCTTTGTCACGCTATCAGTCTATTTAAATATACACGTATATATCACCCTAAACCCCTTAGTCTGCCTATCAGTCTATTTAAATATATACGCATATATCACTCAAAAATCTATCTGCCTATCAGTCAATTTAAATATATACGCATATATCACCCAAAATTATATACGCATATATCACCTAAAAACCTATCTGCCTATCAGTCTATTTGAATATATACGCATATATCACCCTAAACCCCTTAGTCTGTCTATCAGTCTATCTAAATATATACGCATATATCACCCTAAACACCTTAGTCTGCCTCTCAGTCTATCTAAATATATACTCATATAACACCATAAACCCCTTAGTCTGCCTATCAGTCTACCTAAATATATACTCATATATCACCATAAACCCCTTAGTCTGCCTATCAGTCTATCTAAATATATACTCATATAACACCATAAACCCCTTAGTCTGCCTATCAGTCTACCTAAATATATACTCATATATCACCCTAAACCCCTTAGTCTGCCTATTAGTCTATCTAAGTATATACGCATATATTAACCCACTTCTATTAGTTTACCCTATCAGTCACCCTAACAGTCTATCTAATTATATACGCATATATCACCCTAGTTATCAATATATCCAACGATATGTACCTACCATTCTTTAGTCTTTCTATCAGTCAATCTCAATATTTTCAGCGAAATGTAACTATTTCTCTTAGTCTACCTATCAGTGTAGATCTCTAAATATATTCTTATATATGTTCCTGCCTTTCCTACTCTGTGTGTGTCAGTCTCAATCTATCCACGTTTATTTCTCTACGTCTTTGAATACGCCCATCAGTCAATTTAATTATATTTACATATATTTAGCAAACTCTCTCAGTATGCCTGTCAGCATATATAAATAGGTAAACATAGGCGAAAGGATTGAGATAGAGTGCTAAGCCGACTGAGATTGGGTGGAGGAGATGAGATGGATTTTCTCATTCTATTTACCTAAATTTATCTACCCAATTCAGCCCCACTATCCGTCGATCCAAATCTGTTTGCCGGTACATCTGTCTACGTATACGTATATTTCTTATTATTTTTATCAAAATAGCATTTAATGCTTCACTTCCACCACATTCTCTCATATTCTATCTAGCTATCTATCTATCTATCTATCTATCTATCTATCTATCTATCTATCTAATCTAATCTATTCTATCTATCTAACTAATCTATTCTATCTATCTATCTATCTATCTATCTATCTATCTATCTATTCAATAATCTGTTCTATCTATCTATCTATCTATCTATCTATCTATCTATCTATCTATCTATCTGAATCTGTTCATACCTATCTATCTATCTATCTATCTATCTATTTATCTATCTATCTAATTTGTTCTTATCTATCTATCTATCTATCTATCTATCTATCTATCTATCTATCTATCTATCTATCTATCTATCTATGAATCTGTTCATATCTATCTATCTATCTATCTATTAATCTATCAATCTATCTATCTATCTATCTATCTATCTGAATCTGTTCATATCTATCTATCTATCTATCTATCTATCTATCTATCTATCTGAATCTGTTCATACCTATCTATCTATCTATCTATCTATCTATCTATCTATCTATCTATCTGAATCTGTTCATGCCTATCTATCTATCTATCTATCTATCTATATATATATATATATATATATGTATCTGAATTTGTTCTTATCTATCTATCTATCTATCTATCTATCTATCTATTGTTTTCATTTCTATCTACCTTTCTATCTATAGATCTGCACCTATGCCTTCCTGTAGGCGCGACTATGAAATAGAAAGTCTTTTACACGCAGTCTGGCGGGCAATTTAATTTTTCGCACAGGAATTTTCTTTTGCCTTCCGCTTTTACCTAGAATTATAAGCTTTCTTTCCAATTTATTTTTGTATTGACAAGTCCACTTGAATCTTTGATCAATTAGAGAAAGAATTATTCTTGGCCTTTCATGATCTTTTTTTGCCCCGAAGTTATCTCGTCGGTAATTTGACAAAATCAGGCAAAGAGTTGGAAAGAAAGAAAACAAGAAAAGAAAAGAAAAGAAAAGAAAAGAAAAGAAAAAGCAAAATGAAGAAAGAAAGAAGTTCATAGATGGAAGAAACGAAAAACAGACTTCTTTTTTTGGTAAAATACAACAATATTTCTGTGGGCAATATTGAGAGAAGAAAGAAGACAAAATGCCGTCGGAAAAGAGGATGAATCGAGTTACAGTGGTTTAGTTAAAGAGACAAGATGGATGAAAGAAAGAGGTGAATTGAAGAAAAAAAGGAAAGAATAGAGAGGGATAATTAAAGATTTTTGAAATGGAAGAATTAGAATTAATGTCTTGGAGACGAGAGAGAAAAAGGGTTTCTTGGAAGACATTGAATCTTGCAGCTGTTGTTAAAATGATTGCGCTGAAATTCGTCGAAGAAAGAAAATTGTCAAATGCGTATGACTGTAATGAGCAAAATCAGGCAAATTCAAGCATAGAGTTGGAAAGAAAGAAAGAAAGAAAGAAAGAAAGAAAGAAAAAGGAAAATGAAGAAAGAAAGAAGTTCATAGATGGAAGAAACGAAAAACAGACTTCTTTTTTTGGTAAAATACTACAATATTTCTGTGGGCAATATTGAGAGAAGAAAGAAGACAAAATGCCGTCGGAAAAGATGATGAAGCGAATTACAGTGGTTTAGTTAAAGAGACAAGATGGATGAAAGAAAGAGGTGAATTGAAGAAAAAAAGGAAAGAATAGAGAGGGATAATTAAAGATTTTTGAAATGGAAGAATTAGAATTAATGTCTTGGAGACGAGAGAGAAAAAGGGTTTCTTGGAAGACATTGAATCTTGCAGCTGTTGTTAAAATGATTGCGTTGAAATTCGTCGAAGAAAGAAAATTGTCAAATACGTATGACTGTAATGAGATCGATTAAGATACAATAGTAAATATCAATTCCCTGTTGGGTAATGGCTATCAAGGTAAACGACCAGGTTGTTAATATTATGTAGTGTGTACGAATCTCGCTGTGTTTCTCACAATTTTTATAATTTTCGTGAAGCAATACAAATATGGCAAAAACAGAAATTTATTCCATCTCGTTACGCATCTATTTTTCAGTAAACAGCCGTAGAATTCTTGGAGTTTAATCTTTGCAAATTCAAACGACATGTATACATTGCTATTTGGTGGATGGTTGGCTGGTATTTTTTTTTTATGACGTATCAAAATTTATTAAAATATTTAATAACGAAATGTTTTCTCATCCTTGAGTCTTTAATAGAGGAGAAAACGAATCGTGCAACGGTTATCTAGTAAAATAGGTAAATCAGCGAACCAAGTTCGAATTCGGGTTAACAATGGTTTACTTATTTATTTAGTGAAAATGAAATAAATAATTTTCACTATTTATTTAAAAATATCACCTGAAGGTGAAGAGGCTTGTTCTGAAAAGTGAAAATTTGTGTTCAGTGATAAAATGCTTTTATAAACCATTATAATAACAAAATTACAATATTAACATCTACTTTTCATAAAAGTAAATGCAGGAACAGTGGGTTTGAATCTACCAGTTTTTCCACTTCCTTATATATATATATATATATATATATATATATATATAGATTACTCTCAATGCTCTCATTACGATTCAGCTCTCTAGAAAGGAAAATTTAAATAAATATATATAACACGCTATTTTTTTCTCTGATACCATGAGCCTATAGCCGAGGGACTCCGACTGACACCAAATCGGTGGAGTTTCGATCCCGGCCAAAAGCAAGTGGATGCGTCCTGACACACTGAAGAGCAAAACAGGTTTGTATGTGAATGACGAATATATATATATATATATATATATATAGTCATTCTCAGACAGATCTGTTCTCGCTGTATCGCAGCTCATCAGTACGGTTAGACATCCGATTGCTTTTTACCCAGGTTTGAAATCCGACCGAATTGGCATCAGTCGGCGATTCTTCCTCTGAGCTATGAACGCTCGGTAGAAGGAGGCAGACTTTTAGCGTGTGTTATATCATGTATACACAGGCCAATAGCTGGGAGTGTTCTAATTCATTACTGAATGAACGACTCGTAGATGCTCGAGTAACTACTGTTTTCTTAAAGACTACAATTTTTCCAGTACTCAATCTGGGTGTGAGAGCGTAATATGTATATTTACGTGTTAAAGATTCATATATGTATACATGGCCTGAAGGTGTCTTGAGCTTTGAGACTGAGAGTCACTTGCAGTGTTGCTTCATATGGCGACACTAACTCTTTATTACTGCCAATTCTATAAATGTAACACATTTTAACTGCTCACACAAACAAGCACACTTACACACAAAAACACGCACACACACACACACAAACACACTATTGCTTACTTAACATATTTAGTACTAACACCATTTTGAGAAGGAATATCATTTTTAAAATAATGCCAATTTACGTCCATCGGCTTGTACATTGTATGCTCAAACACGTGTAAAATGTTGAGATAAAAAAAAAACTCTGTACTGTTGAATTATCAACAATCAAGTTGTTACACACACACACACACACACACACGAGCACACACACACACACACACACACACACACACACACATATATATATATATATGTTAATGTTTATTTGGCCAGCAACTTTCTTTAAACATGTTTCGTTAAAAAGGACTGACAAAGGAGATTGTATTAAATATTGATTTAATTTTTCCAGTATTCTTATGTTTCCTGTTTTGCTGGAGATAATAAATATAAAAATCGTCCATAATTGTAAATTTTCCAAGCGCTTTCAGCCACTCCACTGTCCATCCAATGTTAGTTTATCCTCATGTTTTGACTGTAACGTATTATATATATACATATATATATATATATATATATATATACACACACAAGTATAAGTTTAAATTTATATAAATATATATATTTATATATATATATATACACACACACAAGTATAAGTCTATATATATATATATATATATATATATATATATATATATAGCTAGAGAGAGTCTTGTGTATGTTAAGTTCCAACACGGTAAGCACATTCTTACCATGTTCATAATTGATTTTATTAAGTGTTAGATTTCACTTTTCTCATATAAAAATTGTCCAAAGGTTCTTCGGAATTTAACATACACAAGACACTATATGCATAAACCTTACACATGTTTATCTTCTCTGATTCCATGTGCCTGTGGCTTAGGGATTAGCCACTTTGAATGGCACCAAATCGGTTTAGTTTGATCCCAGTCGGAGTCAAATGGATGTCTAGTCGCATTGATGAGCTGTGATACTGTGAAACAGGTTTTATGGGGATGAATTGATTGAGAACTCTAGAGAGGAAAATTTGAAAAAACACTTACCACTTCTATGATATACGCGTTCTTCTTCTTCTATGTGCCCTGTCCCTTCAGGAGGTAGGCGGTCATGGATCTCCACGTCTCCCTATCCCTTGTGGCTCTTAGTATGTTTGCTCCTGTTGCTCCTGGCAACCCCCGTTCCGTCATCCACCTGATCAGACCCTGCAAATATGTTATCCGCTGCCTTCCTCTGTCTCTACTTCCTTCTATCTCTCCAGTCAGTATCAGGTTCTCCAGGCTCTCCTTCCTCATTGCATGTCCCAGGAACTTCAGTTGTCTCTTCCTGATGCTCAGCATCAATTTCCTTTTTGTTGCCATTCTTTCTAACACTTCGTCGTTGCTTGTATGCTCAGTCCCCGATATCCGTAGCATCCTTCTGTAGAACCACATTTCGGCCGCTTCCTACTCTTCATTAATGAATTGAGTTCTTCTGGTGACTGGCGTGTGTATACACCGCTTGTATATAACACGCTAAATGTTTTTTCTCTGATTCCATGTTCTTGTTTCTTCGGGGTTAGCGACTCTAAACCGGTCTAGTTTCTATCCCGGCCGGAGATAAGTGGATGTCTAACGACACTCACGAACAGTGATACAGCGAAACAGGCTTGCATGTGGATGACATATATATATATATATATATATATATATATATAATATTAGTAAAAGTTTTGCTATTTAAGTGTTTGATGTTACATTCCACATTCCGAATCCAGAATCTCATAGACGGAACCATCCATTCACTCGTCAGAGAGTATCAGCAATTGACTTTTATATGTACTTATTGACGAAATATTTTTTTTTGCATGCGTGTGTGTCCGTTTGTTCGAGAGTGTATCCATGCGCCCGTCTCTTTTATTTGAGTGGTTCTCACGCGTGTCCACTTTTTCACTTTCCTTGTTTACGTATACATCATCTTTTGGTGTTGTTCTTTTCTTTAGTTTTGAACTGATGGATACTTCGCCTCAATGAAACGACTGACATTTGAAAAGCTGACACCAACAATATCCGTGATTTCTCTGTGAGGCTAGTCACTGTGTTCGTACAGCGTTACAATATTCGTAAGCTTCATTGGAGTAACTTCCATTGCATACATTGGCCGCGGGACAACGAATAGACAGTCGAAATAATTGTGTCTGGGCATGAAAAAAATTTGCTGCTATCGCCAATGACGCAATATATTTCTTATCAAATAAATTTTATAATACACTTCGAAAATAATTCCATATTATTGCACACCACTGTAATTGACATAATCTGAAGAAAATATAGAACTCGATTACACCCTGTCACTCCAGTTGGTCTAAAACTAAGTGTATGCTGAAAGAAAGGAAACTAAAGCAGTTGTTTCAATTTAGTTTCAAAAGTGTATATATATAGAGAGAGTATACAATATATACTCCTGTACATTCATACGCGCACACATATGTATCTATAGAAAAATTAATATTTGCTTATATCATATGTTATTGTTTATTTAATGCTTCATTTTTTATTTAACCGCTAGTACCTTATTCGGTGTTATATATTGAGGTTAGGTCTAATTATTTGTGTGTCAGTCTGTGTATGCATATAAATAAGGTACATAGATGTGTATATTTAATATATCTTTGTTTATTCATATAATAATAATCTGAAAGTTTATTTTATTTATATTTTATTGTATATAAATTATATTTTTATTCATATGTCTGAATTTACCCAATATTTCAGTTATTTTGTTCATTTTGGTTTTTAAAACTAATTATTGCTAATGTATATATTTCCTTGTTCATTTTGGTTCTTTTATTTTGCTTGTTTATTTTGGTTTTTAAAACTAATTTGTTATTGGAGGCCACAACCTGAACAACATAAGATATGCGGACAATACAGTGCTGATTGCGGACACGGAAAAGAAACTACAAGACCTCATACAGAAAGTAGCAGTGGAGAGTGACAAGAAGGGACTACAAATAAACTTTAAGAAAACTGAGTGCATGGTCATCAGCAAAAGATACAACCCAAAATGCCAAATACAGGTGGAGGATAACAGAATCAAACAAGTACAAGAATTAAGTACCTAGGAAGTGTTCTAATAGGAGATGGAAAGTGCGACACAGAGATCCGAAGACGAATTGGCATGGCAAAGCACGCGTTCCAGAAGATGAGCAAAATACTAACACACAGGAAAATCTCAATAGAAACGAAGAAAAGAGTTCTAGACTGCTACGTGATGTCAGTTCTTCAATACGGCTGTGAATGCTGGACAATATCATCGAAAATGAGGACATAACTGGAAGGATGCTAGAAGGATGCTACGGATATCGGGGACTGAGCATACAAGCAACGACGAAGTGTTAGAAAGAATGGCAACAAAAAGGAAATTGATGCTGAGCATCAGGAAGAGACAACTGAAGTTCCTGGGACATGCAATGAGGAAGGAGAGCCTAGAGAACCTGATACTGACTGGACAGATAGAAGGAAGGAGAGACAGAGGAAGGCAGCTGATAACATATTTGCAGGGCCTGATCAGGTGGATGACGGAACGGTGGTTGCCAGGAGCAACAGGAGCAAACATACTAAGAGCCACAAGGGATAGGGAGACGTGGAGAGCCATGATCGCTTAGGTCCTGAAGGGACAGGGCACATAGAAGAAGAAGAATTGCTAATGCATATTTTGCTTCCATTACGATTGAGCACTCTAATTCATTTACATATTTCTTATGCAACATGGAAAAAAACAATAGTAACATCATTCTTAAAAAAATTCCATCTACAAACAAACGGGATTATTTCGCCAACTTGTTCACAAAACCGAAAACCTAATACGAAGGATGTGATGGAAAGTACATTTCTTCTTTCAACCCCATGAACATTTGAAGGATAAAGATACCTACGGCTTTAAAAGCTTAAAAACCTCACTTTTCATTGAAAAGTTGTTAGGTTTTTTGAAAATTATTTATTTGAAATCATAAATACCATCAACTTTCACACGCACAAAAACCATATTCAGATACATTTATATGCTACTGTGAAGAAAATTAACTCATCTAAAGATGAAGTCTTTGTATCTTCCAACAAAACAGCCAATTGCTATAAAACTACACCTAGCAAGCACATTTCATTAATTAACCAAACCTAAAAAAATTACAAAAACCTAGATAACAACAGCAGTAATTTAGTTGAAAACATAAATGTAAAATATATATACATCACAGATAAATTAAAAATCAGTGATAGATTTAGTAAAGTACTACATCACCATTATTGATCATGAACCGGATTAGAAGATTAACTGAACCACCAGAATTATCGACCCCCACACGGCATGAAATCAGCAAAATCAGCAAAACCATCCTCGACAGAATCAACTTCTAAATTAAAACACGCCTCAGATTAACTCAATAGATAAACAATGATGTCACCTACTGGTCTAATCGAATAAAAGAACAAGATAAATCGTCCCTTTATCCAGTTTCATGTCGTTGGTTATTACCCTTTTTCTCAAAGACCTATTCACTTTGGCATTATGTTAGAATTTGTCATGGAGATTTACGATCTCACTAATGAGGAACGGATAATAATCATAAGTGCAAAACGAAACGTACTCATCCCCGACAATGAAGCGTAGGAAACAAATATATTAACCTAATTGACATCACAATGGGATCTGTAGACTCGGCTGAGTCCACAAAACTTGTTGATCCATTTATTCTGTACAACTTAACAGCGTATAACGATGTAAATATTGAGGATATAGGACTGTACAGGAATGATGTTTTTATGGTGGTAAAAATTTCCATTAAGGTTAAAACCAACAGAATTAGAAAATTTATACATAAAGAACTAAAAATACTTCAAGTTTGGGTTTTTATAAAAACTAATCTAAAAAAACGTAACTTCCTAGATGTAATACTTGATCTAGTCAATAACACTTACTCTCCCTACTTAAAAACCAACCCTAATGCTATACACATCTACCCTAAATCTAGCTAACGTCGATCAATCATCAAACATATACTCTTCTCTGTTGAAAACAGAATTAATATCATCTCTTCTGATGAAGTTATCTTTTATAAACATAGCAAAACCTGTTACACCACTCTTAACAACAGTAGCTAGAAAGACAAACAAACATAATAATAATAACAACAAAAATAAAAAGAGAAAGAAAAAAATAATTTGGTATACACCCACTCTTAACCAGATAAGTACTAAGTTAGAGCATAAATTCCTCAAATTAGTTAAAAAATACTTTCCTAAAAAAACCCTTAGCAAAATTTTTCACAGATATACTCTTACATTGAGCTATAACTGTATGGATAACCTTGAGAAGATCATCAAAAACATAAGAAAAGAATTTTAAGCAGATATAACAACTTAAACAATCAACAACATCCTAAATATAATGATCACAATAACAATAATTGAATCGCCGAACACCTACTGACTGTCCATTAGAAAGAAATGTCTATCTGATTCTATAGTTTGCCTATGCTTTATTTCTACCATAAAAAATTCCCACAGTAATAAAAGTTTATATCGGGTGTATCAAGAATCCTTTTAAACCTGCCACCATTTTCACAACTCATCATTTAATAATAAAACTTACCGCAAAAAAATATAGCATTCTATTTTTAAAAGATGCAAATAAAACCCTATCGTAAAATGGAAAATACAAAAAAGAAAAAAAAAGAATTATTAAATCCTAACATGAGACATGTTTTCTAAGTTTACAGAACAAATTAAAAATTATTTAATTCCGAAAACTAAACTTGCTCAATAAACGTAACGAAGTAACTTATATTTGTCATTATCGGCTAAAATATACCCTAAATAATAGTTAATTTTTTTCTAATATAATATAAGCAAATATCTATAGTATCTCCCTTAGCATAAATTGATTGATTCTCCAATCTTTGATAATTAATTTGTTTCGGTTTAACTGATAGATCACCCACTACGTCGACTACATATGATTGGCTTGCAGTGTATAACAAAACAATTAACCGTCATTGTCTTTTGTTCACAAATTTAAGTGAAAAATAATATAAAGAAAACCCAGTAACCGTTTCACGATGACACGCGATAATTTTTCAGATATGCTGAATGCTACATATGTATCATTCAATTCATTTAATCACTGGCATAATAAACGTCTGAGTCTCAAGTCATTTCAAGTCTCTACATCCGTTACAATCAAATTTATTCCTATCCATCATGACCTGACTTTCCATTGGTTCATTGAGACAAACTTTTCGAGAACCACCCCGCTTAATTGTCTGGATGTGGTAAAAACTGTGTTGTTCTTAAGATTGTATATATATGATTCCTAACAGAAAAATATATTTCTTTCCCTAAAGATAAAACCGGAACACAACGGCTCTTGTGTTGCAGTTAATTGTGTTTTATTATAAACTTATAAGAATGATATTACCAGATATAATACTCTTTTTTTAGTATCGAGCACTCTTAATAAAGTAAGGAAATACATGCTGCGGAATATAAACTCATTAGTTTGTGCTACTACTAAGATACACACACACACACTCATATATATATATATATATATATATATTAAAAAAGGATTAATTAAATAATATATATTTGCTTATATTAATTAAAATTAATATTATTAATTAAATAATATATATTTGCTTATATTAATTAAAATTAAATAATATATATTTGCTTATATTAATTAAATAATATATATTTGCTCTGTAATATTTTATTACATGGAGCTCTCTTCCTGTATCATTTTTTAATATTAAAATAAATTTTTAATATTAATTAGGATTGGATTTTTTGGAATTTACCTTCCTGCTTTTTTCCCTTGGATTGAAGTATCTGAATTAAAATATATATATATATATATATATATATATATATATATATGTCTATCTTTCTGTCTGTTATTTATAAAATTAATGGATCATATTTTAGTCACGAAAAATTTATGAAAATATGAATATATTACAAATCTTAAATAACATCAATAATAATGTTATATATATATATATATATATATATATATATATATATATATAAATGATAAATATACATTTAATAAAAAATTGTTATTTATATGCATATATATATTAGTAAATATACATTTATTAAAAATGGTTTTATATATATATATATATATATATATATAATCTGCCATGCTTCCTTGCCAAGAAAATGAGTAATGGATATGCACAATTTTTTATACTGTCTCATACTTCGAGATTTTCCCAATGCCAACAGTTAAATGGATTGGTTGACGACAAGAAAAAATGGCTTAATGTGTTAGGGATATTTCAATAATATGTCGCCGAAAGCCATTTCAAGCACATTTGTTTAGGATGAGGATTAATCATATATATATATATATATATATATATATATATATATATATATAGAGAGAGAGAGAGAGAGAGAGAGAAGGAAATGAAGAAATGAGTTATAGAAGACGAACGTCATCAATATATGACTCTATTAACAGTACACAACTGTATAAACAAAAGCAAATATATTTAAGTGTAAATATATTTATATCTATGATGACCTTTTTTTTTATGCATCTACGATATAATCACACAAACACACATACGTGTATGTGTGTGTATGTGGTGTATTGATATCTACTCGGTATGGCAAGTTCGAAAACAGTGAATGAATTCTAGTCGAGTTTTGTTACTTTAAATTTTGAGCAATTGCTCTTTCGCATGTTGTGAACTTTTCTCTGCTCTTGCTAACCATTGATTAAATAGTGTAAAAGACTATCCACTTTAACGTTGCTTAGCAACCAACGTAGAAGAAGAACTCGTATTTCGTATGTAGCCTGTGAGCCGTATGAAGCGAATCACATAGTATGCAGCTCACAAAACTGTCACGAATTTGAGAAAGATCCTATAATCCTGATGATCTATCCTAGATAAAATTCTATCTGATTCTATAATTTTATAATCTCGGAGTGTCCGACAATTTTATATATATTTGGAGTAGATAGACTAAACTATCGCCCGGTTAACACTCCAACTACGTCTATTGAACAGGTGAAGAGGCCCATCCCTTGTTCCCTGTTTAGGATGTGGTTTCCGGCTTTCTCTTTTCCATTCTTTTTACCCTTACGTAGCCCCCTGCGCATCGGTGGCGTCATCGCCTTGCTTGGGGTGATATGATTATCAGCATGCAGTGTGGGTATAGAAGAATCCAAAGGAGTATCCTGTACATACAGTGGTAGGATAACTCTCTAAGAGAGCTCTAAGGATATATGCATACAAATACATATAGAGCAAATATAAGAAAAATTAAGACAGACACGTTATTTCATGGTGAATCGGAAGTTTGGATCTGTTTCAGGTGAACCATCGTCAGCTTCCGTCTTTATTTTACAAAAGATTTTACACGAAACAATATATATCTTTTACACAAATCAACATATATATATATATATATATATATATATATATATATTGATTTGTGTAAAAGATATATATATATATATTAAAAAACAAGGAATTTTAGTTTCTAAGGCACTTTTGTCCAACATGTCACTAAAAGATAAATCGCTGGAAAATGGATTAAACGAAAAGAACAGAAACGATGAAAACAAAGAGCAAAAAAAAAAAAGAAAAAAAAGAAAGGAAACATGATAAAATTATATATATATATATATATATATATGTATACGATGTCCATTTATAACTTTATTTGTATTTGCAATAGAAATAATTTGTAAAAACGATTAGAAGGAAGTAAATCTATATTTTTAAGGTTTTATTGAAATTTTATTTCAGTTTTCTCATGTCCTCCATTATTAGCAATACAAAGGGTAATAAGATTTTAATAATAATTTTTTTTACGTATCTGAAAAGTGTTGAAAATTTTGTGGTAAAGAAATATACAATAACTATACTAAAAACTAGGTTCATTAAACTTTATAACATTTTTTACACAAATATTTTTATCACAAATACAAATACAAATATATATATATATATATATATATATATATAATGCTAAATGAGACGCTATCAAAAAAAGGTCCTATATATAATCCAGCATAAAGTATAAGAAACACTATTCTACTATGTTACTGTTTTCCACAACTAAAAGATTCCTTAATAAGAGACAGAGTATATGCAATAGATCGGCTTTCGAGAAATATATATTGTTGAAGAATTCTTATTTCCTCACTAAACTCTAACGGTATTCTTAGCCAAGCTGTAAACGCACCAGACAAAATCTTGCTTTTTCCTACTTTGAGTGACACATGTTTGATCTCTTCTTGAGAGCGCGATTTGTTTTAAAGATTTCTCGAATATGCATACCAATAGACGTAATAAGGTGTCATCTGCATACATCAAACGTGCCATTGACACCACTGCATTAAACAATATTGCTGAAATATATAGAAGGCACCTTTATACACTCAAAGCACTAGGAATATGTCCAAATATTAATATTGATCCTTTAAATTCATTTTCCCACCCTCTTTCATTGTACGCGCCATAAATTCCAGCCACCTTTTCCTGATAAGTATAAACATCTTTTTTTAATAATCTATATTTCTGAGATGAGGTGGTATTAAGAGTATATGCATTATTCGGACTACTGTTCTCATTTTTGTTGCCACTTGTATGACGTTTCAACCATTGTACGCTCCGGCCTTCTTCAGGTGCTAGGAATTTCGAAATGAACCCTTTATTACAATCCCTGGGGTATATGATATTCATTCCTTGCATAGTAGTGCCTCTTTTGGTCGTCATCAGAAAGATCCTATAATCCTGATGATCTATCCTAGATAAAATTCTATCTGATTCTATAATTTTATAATCTCGGTGTGTCCGACAATTTTATATATATTTGGAGTAGATAGATTTAACTATAGCCCGGTTCACACTCCAACCACGTCTGTGAGTTACTTGTTCATCACTGCTGTAGCCTGGTACTGAACTCACAATTTTTTAGGTCAATCATAAGACCAACGTCTATATCCACTGGGATAAGTGTTCTCAAGGACACGTGGTCCACTCTTTAACGTTTTTTTTTTGTTTCGATTTTCTCTAAACCTTCCTTGTCGCTCACATATTTCCTCCAAGACATTCTCAGTATCTTTCTCCGTTTGCCACTGAGGAAATCTGCCAGCAATTAAGATCGAAATTTTGGATGAACCAGTATCGAGCCTGGTCGCTACCTAGATGGGTGACCATTTGGGAAATTGGAGAGCAGAATTCCAATTTCCGTCGGGTGTGTTATATTGACGTACGAGTAGATACTCTTAGGAATTGTGTCAATCTACCTTTTCTCTTCCAAGCTGTGATTTAATTAGCAGAACATTTTTAAGTATGTTATTATTAAATTTCTCACAATCTAGAAATATCTTCTGGCTTCAAATATTCTTCAGAAGATCGATAAGCCTAAAAAATCGAATTAATCAAAACCTAAAATTCAGACAGAAATCTTATTTGTATTTCTAACCCAATTTATTGTAATTACGAAATTTTACAAAGACCAATCAGAGGATGTAATCACAGTTGGGCTGTATGTAATACGATTTAGGACTGAAAAATTATTGTGTCACAAGTCATGTTTTAGGTGCTTGAATGTCAAATAGAGGAGTAACTCGATCAACTGTTAACTGAGAAGGCCTACCAAATAAATCAACGCATTAAATGAACATGATTGGTCTGTCACGTGGCCATTATAAGAGGGGATCACTCAAAATACATATGACTTGTCTCTTCTATATGAACAAATATATGAATCATGGCCTTATGAAAACTAATTCAGATATATCGGAATCATATGTTCCTTCAGAACATGTGCGATCATGACTCTTCACAACTTCCTATATTTTTAGCTTTTAACAATATTTGTTGTTTTATTATCTGTGACATTTTATGTTCTGTCATCCTATTACACAGCTTCGTAACAATGGTTAGCGCTGTTTTCCTCTCTCTCTCTCTCTCTCTCTCTCTCTCTTGACTTTAGTATACCCTGTGTGTTTTGCAATGATTCTTTCCTCATTATTCATCCTAGAAATCTGAACAGATTTTTTTTTCCTGACTGAAAGTATATTTTTTTTTATTCTAATTTCCTTAGCTTCCTCGACATTTACATGTTTCGTCCGTGGTATGCTCATGATGCTTCTGTTGTGCTATTTGCCGCAAGTCCTGAAGAAATCGTCCGCATTCTCCGTCTTTGAGCAGGGTTGATATAACACAGCAGTTCAACACTGCTATGTAATATCAATCCTCCCAGCATATAATTTCTACATATATGAATAAAAAAAGTAATCTAATATATTGCGTATATCTGAAATAGTCTTTCATAAACCTATCACAGCAAGAGCTCCCTAAACATACTCATGATTCGTACCTATATTAATGACAAAGTAAACCCAACTTATTGAATGAGTCTGAATTAGTCTGTCACAAGGCCATTGTAAAGGAGCGCCCTCGAGGTAGACATGATTCATATATCATATAGATATTAATCTCATAATCACAGAAGTCAAGAAAAATCAAAAACAGAAAAGAAGCGTATACGAAAAGAAACAGGAAAAGAAAGTAAAAATGTTAGAAGCAAAAAATAAATAAATAAAAAGAGGGAGGTATCTCTTTTCCTGAAGACAGACGACACCTTTTAAAGCATCGAAGTTGATGGCCACCTTCCAGCGATGGAGGTAATGGAACGGTTCCAGTAGATCTGAAATAGAGAGAAGAAAAAAAAAATGAAAATATTTGTCGAATGCAGACGAGAATTGAAAGAAACAAACAAGAGCAGGAACAAAGATGGCGGCTGGCATGAAGCTGAAAGAAATGATGATGATTGTGTGCATCGTTATAATTACAGATTACTGACTTAACAATAAATTATATGGCAGGGAATGGTGATAATAATTGTTTTGAAAATGTTGTAATTAGAGATACATAATTTAAAACTGGATTAAATACGAAAATTGTCAATAATGAGACAGAAGCAATATTAACAGTGTAAATAATAACAACTATCTGAAACGTTTTTTTTTAAAATCGAATTGTTCCTATATAAAGCAGTAAAGCCACTAAGACACAATAGCTTACTAGGCATGAAAAAGAAAACGGAAGAATTTTTGATAAGCATGAACAATAAAAGAATACAGAAGATAACGATTGACATTGTATTTGAGTAAGTTTTGTTTAATGGCTTACCAAACTCTGTGGCTTATTGAATGCCAAAAAAAAAAGCGGGGTTTTAAGGTATTTTTTAATGTTTTGTTATAGTGGGAAGAATGTGCGTTGTGGTGCAGTGGATATCGACTCAGAACGACTAATCGGGGAGCCGAGTTCGAATTCCAGTTGAATTCGCTGCATTCACTTATGTACAAATACCCTTGGGAAATGTATTAATCCGTCTCTTTCCGCAAGTTATGGGTTAAATAATAGGACGGATTGGTTTCTATAGCCTTGGCTGTAACCAGTCTACCGAAGAAAGCAATGGCAACCTACTGCGGAATAATCTTTTGCCCAGTCAGTCATGTCTCTTTCGAGACATGATCGCACAAAGCGTGTATCATGTATGCCACTTTACTGATGGACTATAGTGAGAAAGTTGATGTAGACAGATTTTGATGATTTTATTTAAGAAAACTGAAAATGTCTTCTAGTTTTATATTAAAAAATGTATTGCTGGTAATAATTTTTTTTCTTCAAATATTTATTATGGCAGTAACTTTTTTCCCTTCAAAAATTTATATTTTTCTATAAAAGTTTATTTTTATTCATATAGTTCTAGAAAAGACTATTTTTATACTTTCATCGTGTTTGACCTAAGTTTGGGGGTTAACTATTTTCCTATAGCTAGAACTCTAACAGGTGCTACCACTCCAGATCAGAGTGGACCTGGGAAAACAGCCATTAAGAGGTGGTTCTATGCTCCTCACAACCTCCCTAATCATAGACCTTGCTGCTGGATGGAGTTTACCGTCATACCCAGGACCGACATTGTATTTAAATTTTTTAAGATCAAATTTGTTTGGAAAGAGCTGAAAGAGAGTTCCATAACGGAAAAGTGCAAGAAATGAAACTAGGAGAGTAGAACTTACAGTTACATCGTGCCAATTAAATAGTTAATTGATGATACTATGTTGCTAATCTGTGAAGTTTATTTTTTTTTTAAATTATCAGCTTGGATTTACTTTATCCCTAATACTCTCAAAATGATTTCAAGCGAAAAAGTTGGCCCATCTTGACAAGTTAGCTATGGCTGCAGACACCATTACCAAGGCCTTCTTACATAATCTAGAAAATGCTTTGATGCTAATTATGATTTTCTACGCACAGCTTAAATGTGGCACTTGGACGAGAGTATGAAACATAAAGACAGGACCGAACTCACGACTTAATTGTAATTATTCTAACGGGATCAGTTTGCAAACCACTTCACTACGCCGAGGTGTCCAAATGGTTGAATCTAATGCTTTTAGAAAGCAATTCATAAGCTTCAACCAGCAAACTTCAATACAAAATTTACAGGTGATTCAACATAAAAGGATGTGAAAATTCAAATAGCAAAAGCCTGGACTACCATTTTTTCCTTTCAATCATTTCACCCTATACAAGGCGAAACCGCCATCAAAGAATTACAATGAGAGAAAAGACTGGGTACAGGAGGTAATAAAGAATAGATAAAATATGAACGGTATTTAAGAAGATAGAAAATGGTAATTAACTTTTCATTTAAATTTTTGGATTAGCTATCAGGAAAGCATGCAAACGGAAAAGAGTTCCAAATGTGGAAGTGCGAGAAAAGAAACTATTGATGTAGAAGTGGCGGATGCATCTAACTATTTAAACAGTAAAAGGGTGGGACCTAAATGCTAATCTGGCAGCAATTTAAATTCACGTGGTCAAGGCTCCAGGAAAAAAAGAGCAGCATCATGGAAATATTTGAAGAAATCGACAAAGGGAAATGACAGCGTTTCGATAAGAAAGTGATGGAAGACGAGCTACTTTAGATAAAAGGAATGTAATCTGGCAATTTGATCTACCAGAGAGCCTCGAGTGAAGAGTCGGTGTTATTGTATGGTGTCACTGCTTACTGTCTAAGCCTTATGAAACCTATATTCGGATGCAGAGAGCATTACTTGTCATATCCTGAAAAACTAGTAAATAACAGCTCTATGTGTAATATAACAATCTGGCCCCACCCGAGGAAGTGATGCAAGCGATGGTGTTCCCATCGGTGAAGGGGGCGGCGAAGCGACAAGACAGGTGTTTGTGAAATACATACTGTCGAGGCCTGGAACGGATGTCGTTTTGACCTTATTTCCGACAGCGGCGGAAATGGCTACAGAGGCAAACAGATCAGGTGCCTCTTAGAATTACATGGGCGTTGCGTGGGCGAGGCAAAATACCGGAAGGAAAGTCCCGGTTCTAGAGGACTATATAAAGACCTCGACACACGGCTTCGCCAGTAGTAGCAGCGAACGGCAAGTGGAAGCAGAGAGAAACACCACAGGCAGACTACACTCCCGTCAACCCATTCAGTCCACGCACTCCCCCTCCCGTTCTCTATTCCACACAGTTCCTCGTCATTAATAAAAATATAACCTTATATTTTTATATATGCGTGTTTGTTGTTTTGTCGTCATACGGCGATATATAACATATGGAGCCATCCCCAATATTTCAACAATCTTACATGAGGGGAGAATCTAACTTGCATGAGACTGATGACGGTCACTTGCGAGGGACACCTAGACATAGCGCAAGAGGACTTAGTTGCCCAACAGCCGCCTTCAGACCAACTATATAATGACCCAAGATACCACCTGAATAACATTCCCACCATGGCGCAGGAAATTAATTTTTTTCATCGTTTCACTTCAAGCAAGGCATTCTACTGCTACTGTTGCGCGCGTGGTTACCTAGGGGAAAGTGATAAGAAAGAAGGGTTAGTCATAGGAAATGTCAGGAGGAGAGTAATAGACGGGTGAGAATACAGTGAGTGGGGGTGGAGTAGATGGAAAAATAGCTTGAGACAATGGATGTGAGTTAGTGAGATAGGAGATGTCTATTGACCTTACATTTAAATTCCGAGGGATTGTAGCTGTCGGGAAAGCAAGTATATGGAAGGGAATTCCACTAGTGGGAAGTGCGTGAAAAGAAGCTGTTAGAGGAGAAACTGCGGTTACATTTTATCGGTTTCACTGTAAAAGGGTGGGATCTAGTTGCTAATCAAGTGGCTCGTGTAAATTCATACCTAGGGTGCACCAGTGATCTAAGTTCATTGAAGCAGAAGCCGTCAAAGTATTCATAGAAGAGGCACAGGGAAGCTACGTCACGCCGTTGAGATATCAACTGCAGCCGAGCTATCAAATCGGTATTGATCACATTACAGATTCTCAGTTGGATTTTATCAAGAACCGCGAGTTGAAAAACAGGAGCATCCGACCAGATGTGGCAGCAGTATTCAATACACGGGCGATATGTCAGAACTGGCAAAATAGACCCATGAAGGCACGAGTTAGTTTCCCTGAATAAAATAATATAATGTGTACCAGCGAATGTTACAACGATGCTGTCAATTAAGGTTGATTTTATCTCAACCTTTAATTGTATCTTCTCATTCTCTCCCTTATAATTGCTTGAATTTGTTGACCGTCCTTGTTTTTAGTTATTAGTTTTTATCCATATGTCTTAAGCAAGGCGATCGACCGCAGGGGTTTACAGGGAGTCAAAGTGAAAGAGAATGAGAAGACTGAGAATGGGTACGGTTCCGGAACGGACAAGAAGAGAGAAGATGGTAATTGACGTTGCATTTAATTTTTTTAAGAATGTAGTTATCAGGGAAGCAAGATATCAGAAAGGAGATCCACAGATAAGAAACGCGAGAAAAGAAACATTTAGAGTAGAAGAGTCAGTTGCATTTAGATAGTTTAACAATGATGGAACATGTTCATGAAAACCAAAAAATGGTGATTGAAGTTGGATTTAAGTATTTGAAGATTATGGTTATCAGGGAAGCAAGAAATCGGAATGGAGATCCACAGATAAGAAACGCGAAAGAAGAAACATTTAGAGTAGAAGAGTCAGTTGCATTTATGTAGTTTTACAGTGATGGAACATGTTCATGAAGATCAGAAGATGGCGACTAAGGTTGGATTTAAGTATTTGAAGATTATGGTTATCAGGGACGCAAGAAATCGGGAGATTCACAGATAAGAAACGCGAGAAAAGAAACATTTAGAGTAGAAGAGTCAGTTGCATTTAGATAGTTTAACAATGATGGAACATGTTCATGAAAATCAAAAAATGGTGATTGAAGTTGGATTTAAGTATCTGAAGATTGTAGCTATCAGGGAAGTATGAAATCGGAAGGGTATTTCAAAAGTTGGAAGTGCGAGAAAAAAAAACTATTCAAATAGAAGGGGCGGTTACCAACAGTAAAACAGTGAGACCTAACGGCCTATCTAGTTTCACGCTTAAAGTCATTTACTCGGCGAACCCTCATGAGAAACTCATCAGTAGAATTACCATGAAAATTTTTGTAGAAAAGATAAAGGGGAGTGACGTCACACCAGTGAGATAATGACTTTAAAAACAAATATTTTATAAAAAAAAAAATTATAAATACGTCAACGAACCAATTTTCAGAAACGCCAACCTACAGATTTACTATTCCGAGTTTAGTTCGAAATTCAAACAAATACCATAGGAATACGGCTTGAACGTAGAACGGCCAAAACTTTACGAATGTGTCAATAAAGATGAGGACAACAATTCGAACAATATGAATGGTATAAATAGAACATAAAATATTTAATCGATTTACCCTAATTTTCGGTAATATAAAATTTTGATTCACCTAATTGATGTAATGAATAGGTAATGAATATGTATAAACCTTGGTTCCCACTAACTGGAATGTGATTGGCTGGTGTCAGCCATAAATACAGAGAAAGGCGAGGACGCACGGAGATCTTCCCCTAGAGGTCTATTGGTCTACCATCAGAGGTCTATAAGTCTTCGACTAGAGATCTACGACCACTGATCTATGTATATTGACTAGGCCTACGTCTCAGGATACTGCATACAAAGACTACCGTACATTAGGTCTTCGTACTAGATTGGTTTCATTTGCCTAAACCACATAACTACCTCGAAATATATATATATATATATATATATCCCTTTCTTGGACATGTCACTAATTGATCGTAAATTTCGAAATAAACTCGAAATATTTAATTTCCCGGGGTAGACTGCACTTGATTCGCTTTCAGTGTCTAAGAGTATTTAATATCAGGGGGAAATACCCTCAAGAATTATAGCGTTGCTTTATAAATAATTGTACGTTCAATCACTGATCATGTTCGGGAAGAAATAGAAATATTGGAAAAAGAGGTAAAAATAACTGAGAAAACTAATCCATGTTCCTGGAGCTCAGACTCAACCTAAAGAATACTTGAAATGATAAAACAATTGCGACAATTTAACAATCGCACCTAATATGTGTGTATATATATATATATATATATATATATATATATATATATATATGTACTAGCAGCATAGTCCGGCGTTGCTCGGGTGTATTGAAAGCTTTACAACTAATCCATGGTCCAAGAGCTCAATCTTTGGACGTTGGCTCGAAAGACTAAAAAGCAATAGTTGTTTCCAGTTAAAGCGAAACCGTAGAGTGAAAGAAAAATTTAATGGATGTAAGTCAGATTTTGAGTTCCTGGTATCGATATCAAATAAGTCTTTTTTGTCGTAAACTGAATTTTGAAGGCTAAATAAGTCCTCTGAGTAAATGGTATCATGGCTGAGACTAAGAACTACAATTATACCTACTTAGAGCCAAACCCGAAGTAAAAACTAAAATAAAAGGGCTGAAAAAATACAGACATACAGGCAGATAAACAGACACACATACAAACATCTTGCCTTATATATATATATATATATATATATATATATAATCGATTTTCTGCACTATTGTGATGAACTGCAACCTTGAAACTTGTGAATATCGTTTCTTATGTCTTTGTCTATGAGTGTATCAAATTTGATTAAAATCAGACCACTCCTACTATAAACCGATTTTTTCGATTATCAATTTTCAATATTTATCGAGGGTACCTCGACACAAAATCTAGCTAAAAGCAGTCACAGACGCTTATAGTACAACTGTAAATCGGTTCAGCCGTTTTGGAGTCTATAGTTAACGGACACACACACAGACACAATCACAGAAACAGACACAGAAACAAAGTTCCATTTATTATATAAGTTTAGATTTATCTCAGACTTGGAGTAGCAAGAAAAGAGATATTGCATAGAAATGTACCAAGTTCTTCATGCCATTATAGTTTATTTATTATAGAGCGATTTTCTTATAAGACTTCCTTCTTTGTCTTTCTGAATGCAAACACGGATATGGATCCAATGTTAAGTGATTATCATGTGGACATTTCATCGGTCATGACACATCTATGCCATAACCTTAATGTCTTGGTGGAAATCTTCTCCCTATTGTCCCTTTACATCACTAAGAAATCATGTGGGCGTTCAATAGGTCAGGCCACATCTTCTTCGTACCCTTAATGTCTTGCTGGAATTCTTCCTATTCTTCCTTTACATCACCAAGTATTTTTATAGAATCATGTGGGCGTTCCAGCGGTCAGGATACATGCTCTCCATACTCTTGATATTTTGCTGGAAATCTCCCTATTTTTATTTTACATCACCAAGTATTTTTATAGAATCATGTGGGCGTTCCATCGGTCGTGATACCTCTCTTCCATACTCTTGATGTTTTCGTGGAAATCTTATATTCCCTTTACAAAAACAAGGTTTTCAGGAAATCATTCGGGCGTTCCATCAGCCATGATACATTTTCTCGATATTCTTGATATTCTTTGTCAGCCTCGGTAGATTTTTGATCGAAACGAGACTAAACCGTACTTGATGAACTACAGTAAATGGATGGTAGAACTGGGTTTTGGAGAATTTTTTTTTATAATCCTATCGCCCCAAGCAAGGCATTTTACTGCCACTGTTTTGCAGGGGGTTACATAGGAGGAAGGTTATGAGAAAGTGTGACTGATTATAATGGGTGTCAGGAAATTGGTAAGAGAAGGAAAACTCTGACCATAAAGTGAGGGATCAGTTTATATATTGATTGTAATGTAGAATTGATCCCCCAATTTATATACCACATGATAATAGTATAGAAATTTGTTTTTATAATCATATCGACCCAAGCAGAGCATTTTACTGCCAATGTTTTGCAGGGTGTAGGAGGAAGGTTATGAGAAAGAGTGACAGGTTATAGGGTGTGTCAGAAAGTGGGTAAGAGAAGGACGAGAATACTGATGAGAGTGGAGTGGATGGAGAAAGGATCCTGAGAGTTAGGATGGAGGTTATTGAGATAAGAGATGACTATTGAATTTACATTTAAATTCTTGAAGATTGTAGCTGTCGGGAAAGTAAATAAATGGAAAGGAATTCTACAGGCGCGAATTGCGATAAAAGAAGCTGCTGGAGTAGAATTTACCAAACTTGTGGGTTGAGTAAATTTATATATAGGAGGCACCAGTGAGCTCAGTTCATCAGAACAGAAGCCGTGAAAGTATTTATAGAAGAGACACAAGGAAGCCACATTGCGCCGGTGAGAAAGTGACTGTATCTGTGCTTCCAAGTCGGGATCTATCAAATTACAGATTCTCCGTTGGATTTTGTCAAGAACACCTAGGGGGGATAGCAGGTGCACTCGATCAGATATGGCACCAGTATTCAATGCACAGACGGATGGTAGATTTAACTAAATTTTAACTTAAATTTAGCTTGAAACTAAATTTAAGAGCTACAACGGACAGAAAGATGTGAGAGAGCATGACTGTTGAAGATATCTGCAAGTTACTACTTTGACGGGCGTGTGAGTAGATGGAAATAAAATGTATTCTTGTCTAACGCCATTTTCTTTTGTTTTTTGTGTGTGTATTCATTCTTTCTAATCATAAGAGCTGCATTGCATCATTGCTTAGAACCATGAACAAAAGATATTTGTGGGGATAGACGTGGGTACGATGATAAACTGCATCCGGCAGCAATATTGGGAGGTTTTAAGGAGTGTCGAACCACCTCTTAGCAACTATTGTTCCCAGGTTCACCAGAACACAGAGTGGTAGCACCTGTTAGGATCCCAACTATTGGTAAGTGGTTAACGCTCAAACTGGGATCAAAATGTTATGAGAATATGAAAAAGAAAATTATCGTAGAAATATCAACAATATATTTAAGAGAATAAATAACATCGACAGATAAAAAATAACAACATAATAACAGCAATGCACGAAAAATATCATCGATACATTTTTGAAGCATGTGCTTTGTGGTGCAATGGATCGAAACGAGAAAATCGAGGAACCAAGTTCGAATTCCAGTTGAATTCCTTGCATTCATTTACGCGCAATCGTTTTTGGGAAAGGTATTAATCCATCTCTTTTCTCTAGTTGTGGGTTAAATAACGGAACAGATTGGGTTCTATAGCGTTGGCTGGCAACCAATCTACTGCAAAAAGCAATGACAACCTACTGCGGGATAATCTTCTGCCCAGTCAGCCATGTCTCTTTCGAGACATAATCGCCCAAGAGTGTATCACGTATGGCACTTAACTGACTGATTGAATATAATAGTTGAAAACATGATTAAGGCTTCTACTGAGCATGAAGTGGGGGATCAGTGTTATATTGTTATAAAATAATAAACTTATCCCCTACAAATAACTACTTAATAATATAATACATCTCTTCCCTCTTTACCTATGAGTGAAATAATAGGAGAGATTGAGTTCTGTAGCCTTGGTTGGCAACCAGTCTACCAGTGAAAACAATGTCAACCTACTGCGGGATAATCTTCTGCCCAGTCAGTCATGTTTCTTTCGGGACATGATCGTTCAAAAAATGTTTCACGTATGGCATTTAACTGACTGACTAACTGATATTTTTGAAGAAAAACTAGTTCCAGCAATACGTTCTTTTTTTTAGAATAAAAATACCAGCATTACCTTTTAATTAAAAAAAGTAAACTAATACACCCAAGAAAATTAAAATTCTGCATTAAATGACCCATGAAATGTTGATATGCGCGAAACAAAGAAAGTCTGCACTCTAAAAGTTGTGGGAAGCCATTATCACTCATGACCAGGAGGGACACAGTACATAGAAGACAACGGAGACCCTTAATAGCATATATTCTAGCACATCACTCTATAAATCCCGAGCCTAACTAATAAGACAACAACTTTTAGGCAATATTCGACTTTATTCATCAGTATAGTGTCATTCAAGTAAGATACATTGATTCCAACGCTTCTCTGACAATTCAATGCATTTTTGTAGAACGATTTGTCTTCGGCCTCAAAATACACCTCAGTTATCGATATCACTTCCTCACTGAAGTCAAATCTCTTTCCCTGGAGGATCTTTCTCTTTTCCAAACTTCTCACTTTGTCAATTTTTTTTTCAATTGGAGTAGATAGATCTATCTATCGCTCGGTTCACACTCCACCCACGTCTATTGAACAGGTTAAGAGGCTTATACCTTATATTCTCACTTTGGTGTCTTTTTTTTTTTCAATTGGAGTAGATAGATCTATCTATCGCCCGGTTCACACTCCACTCTCGTCTATTGAACAGGTTAAGAGGCTCATCCCTTGTTCCCTGTTTAGGATGTGGTTTCCGGCTTTCTCTTTTCCAATCTTCTCACTTCGTTTTTTTTTTTTTTCAATTGGAGTAGATATATCTATCTATCGCCCGGTTCACACTCCACCCTCCTCTATTGAACAGGTTAAGAGGCTCATCCCTTGTTCCCTGCTTAGGACGTGGTTTCCGGCTTTCTCTTTTCCAATCTTCTCACTTTGTTTTTTTTTTTTTCAATTGGAGTAGATAGATCTATCTATCGCCCGGTTCACACTCCACTCTCGTCTATTGAACAGGTTAAGAGGCTCATCCCTTGTTCCCTGTTTAGGATGTGGTTTCCGGCTTTCTCTTTTCCAATCTTCTCACTTCGTTTTTTTTTTTTTTTCAATTGGAGTAGATATATCTATCTATCGCCCGGTTCACACTCCACCCTCCTCTATTGAACAGGTTAAGAGGCTCATCCCTTGTTCACTGTTTAGGATGTGGTTTCCGGCTTTCTCTTTTCCAATATTCTCACTTTGGTGTCTTTTTTTTTCAATTGGAGTAGATAGATCTATCTATCGCCCGGTTCACACTCCACTCTCGTCTATTGAACAGGTTAAGAGGCTCATCCCTTGTTCCCTGCTTAGGATGTGGTTTCCGGCTTTCTCTTTTCCAATCTTCTCACTTTGTTTTTTTTTTCAATTGGAGTAGATAGATCTATCTATCGCCCGGTTCACACTCCACTCTCGTCTATTGAACAGGTTAAGAGGCTCATCCCTTGTTCCCTGTTTAGGATGTGGTTTCCGGCTTTCTCTTTTCCAATCTTCTCACTTCGTTTTTTTTTTTTTTCAATTGGAGTAGATATATCTATCTATCGCCCGGTTCACACTCCACCCTCGTCTATTGAGCAGATTAAGAGGCTCATCCCTTGTTCCCTGTTTAGGATGTGGTTTCCGGCTTTCTCTTTTCCAATCTTCTCACTTTGTTTTTTTTTTTTCAATTGGAGTAGATAGATCTATCTATCGCCCGGTTCACACTCCACCCTCGTCTATTGAACAGGTTAAGAGGCTCATCCCTTGTTCACTGTTTAGGATGTGGTTTCCGGCTTTCTCTTTTCCAATCTTTTCACTATTACGTAGGGGCAGGGGGGCACATCAGTGGCGTTTCCGCCTTGTTCGGGGTGATACGTTTAAAAAAAATTCTTTTATGGTCTGCATGCAGTCAGTAGTAGCTGGTGGTCAGATCTGGAGAATAGGGTAGGGCAATTCATCTAGTTTTGCCATTGCTGCGATCAAATTGTGACACGGTGTCTTGGTGAAATATTATTTTTCTTCTTCATTTGTGGCCGTTTTTTTGGCGATTTCTTCTTTCAAAAGCATCAGTAATGCTATATAAGAATCGCTATTCACGGTTCTTTCTTTTTCAAGATAAACTATGAACAAAATCCCTTGCGAATTCCAAAATACGGAGGCCAAAGCCTTGACTGCAAATGATTGCCTTTTTTAAGAATCTCATCTGCTGCTCTCTACTCAGCTGACTGCAGATTAGGCCACGAGGTGAAGTGGTTGATCCATGTTTCATTGATTGTTTAATATTTACGCAAAAACACCTTGTTGCGTTGTAACATTTGCAAAAAACGCGCTGAATTGTCGACGCGTTGATGTTTTTATTGACTGTGAACAAAGGTGGTACCCACTTTGAACACAGGTTTCTCATTGCTTTCTGCTTTATTCAACTCCTCTGCTATATCACGCAAACTTCAATTTACGATCGGTGAAAACGAGTTTGTGGATTTTTTGGTGTTTTCCGAGACAACTGCCGGTTTTGGGCTACCTGAGCGTTCGGCCCCACGTTTAAAGCCAGTATACCACATTTTACCCATTGTTTTCGAGGGAACAGAGTTCATATAACTTTTAACAAGCCATTGTTTACTTGCACAGTATTTTTTCTCATTAGAAAGCAATGCTTTATCAACGCACGAAATTCAGATTTTCCTATTGTGTTGAAAATTTGCAACATTAAATAACTCTAATTTATAAACTAATAATCTGACTGGGCCCAAATTTTCCCATGTACCATTTGAAGTTTAGTACTTCATGAAAAGTCATATGGATTTATTTTTACTCGCGCTATCTATATATCAGGCCTGGGAATTATTGAGTGATGTGTTCATATATTGTGCCTAATAGCGTGTTTAGTACGAATCAGTTTAGTACGAATTCAGTTTAGTACGAATTCAGTTTAGTACGAATCAGTTTGCCCGTTTAGTCAGTCAGTCAAATGCCATAAGTAATACACGCTTTAGAGGGCTATAGAACCCAATCCAACCTATTATTCAGCCCATAACTGGAGGGAAGAGACAGATTAATACCTTTCCCAGGGGTATTTGTGCATAAGTGAATGCAATGAATTCAGCTGGAATTCGAACTCGGTACCCCGATTTGTCGTTCCGAGTCGGTATCAAATGCACAACAACGCACATCCGAATCTGAATTAGTACGAATGACCAATAGTCTAAACAAAATCAAATCAAGCCTATATAACACAATTTTCAATTCTACGTAAATAACCATCTCGACACTGAAATGCATCGTAATCTCAACAAAAGCAAACATACAATGTTACGGAAATTCACGAAGATTAATGAAATTGTTTTAAACAACCGACAATTTGAAATTATTTGTTTGAACATTATTTTTGATCGATACTCGTATTTAAGTAAATATTCTGTTTGTTATCAAACAGCTTATATATATATATATATATATATATATATATATATATATATATATATATATATATTAACAAAGGATTAATTCAAAGATGTTCAATGGTCATTTCGATATGAAGATCCCCACGGGGGACGACACATCACCTCAGCAACAGAAAAATCCTTTCAGAAACTGGAGAAAAATTAGTCTACTTTTCCTTTTTAAATAGATTGCAAAGAAATTAAAAAATAAATAATAAAATAAAATAAAAATAAAAATAAAGGGAAAGAAAAAGAAAAAGAAAAAGAAAACGAAAAAGAAAAAGAAAAAGATAGAATAAAATCAAATAAATAAGAAAAGAAAAAATTGAAAAAATTGACATCGTCTGGGTTCGCAAAAAAAAGGGAGAATGTAACTAAAAATTAACAGACAGCCGTGTTAAATCGACGTAAGTTTAAGCAACACGGAAAAAAGGTGGCAAGAGAGATAAAAGAAGGAAGGGAGGGAAAAAGAAAGAAACTAAAGAAAAAAATTTTTTAAATATTACAGACGATGGACAAATTCGAAAACCTAATTTCCCCAAAACGTTGAAGTATGAGAAAAAGGCCTTTACTTAAAAAGGCATAATTATTAATAAATTTACCTTCCTGCTTTTTTTCCCGTGGATTGAAGTATCTGAATTAAAATATATATATATATATATATAGTTTATTATTTAATAATTATTTTTACTGGATACTCCTATACTGTCTAGTCAATGCGTTTATTTATTAAACACTTATTATTAATTATTATATATTATATTATTATATTACATATATATTATATATTAATTAATCATTAATTATTATTATTTATTAGAAATTTATTTATTAAACAATATATTTATCTGTTCTTGTCTACTGGCCAAAATATTGGAGAAATCTTATTAGAGAAAAGACAAATACGCGATTCGGCAATATTCAAACCCGTGTTCACCTAGAAT
>JBBBDQ010000407.1:2747500-2770000 GCA_037127315.1 Ascarosepion bandense
CAACGTTGAAACAAACATATGATTGTAGACGAGAGGACATATATAGAAAAAATTATGTACATGTTCTAAAACATAAATTATAATAAATATTCACAGCTCTATGCATCATATATCGAGCACTGTTTTAAATTAATGTTTTGGACGGTGAAAAAATGTATTTCTTCGTTCTGTACTCACTCGGATATATATATATATATATATATATTTGTGTGTGTGTTTCTTCTTTTTACAATAAGTGCTTTATTTAGTCAGTCGACATGCTTTAGTAGACAATTTTTTCTAACAGACAAATTAATATCAAGAACGAAAGCCACCCCTAAGAAAATTTGTTTTTCGACGGGAACCCAACTTGATCATGATTCTTATTTTTTCCTTGATTTCAGGAACGTAATCGAAGAATCACATTGTCAGCTCGGACTAATAATTTCATAGATTTAACTGTAAGTTCTGTTCTAATCACTCCTCCTCTTTCACTTCTAGCTTGTGGAACTCACTTCAGCATTGTTGCTTTTTTATAAACTAAAATTCTAGAAACAATTTTTTTAAGTTGTCACACATATAATGACGCATTCTTTGGTTGGTTGTTGATCCGGTCAGCTAACAAAGTAACCTCCTTAGTATATAAAGTAATCTTGCCTTATTCCTGGCTCTTTTTCTTTCAAGATAATGTTTCTTTCAATATATTGTTAGTCATAAGCCCAATGAAAATGTGTTAACCTGGACGTCTAAAAAGGTAAACTCCTAAGTATATAAAATAATCTTGAATTTTTCTTTCTAGATAATTTTTTTAATATTATTTTACTCATAATGATGACTACAAAATAAATGTCGATTAATTTTACTGTATGAGTACAAACTGGGAAAAAGAACTAATTTTGCATCAAATGATTACATTTAATGAGAAACGGATATTCTTTCGCAAAAGTAAGAAAGCAGTTAGGTGAAAGTGTATCACAAAAACAATACCTGAATCCTCCACTACACTCTAAAAGATTAATAGTTACTGTAGGGTGGTCTTTCAAAAGGGTTATTCATTATTCATACTTGGCTCAAGGGTAAGCAATAACAACATCCTCGTATTGTGTAGAAATTGTCTGTACGAACAAAAAATTAAAAACGAAACATCCTAGGCTTGTTAATAGAAATATCCCAATTTTGCTACCAGATAACGCAAGGCCGAACGCTGTTCAATCAATTGTCAAAAAGCAGCATTGCTTGAATTATGAAAAATTTGCCTAAACCTCCTGATATCTCTCTTACTGATTTTGAGCTTTACATACCCAGAAAAACATTCTCCAATAAAGAAGAAGTAATCGAAGCATTTAAACTGTATACCACATCAAAGAATGAGAATATTGTTAAAGATGGCATCAAGAATTTAGAAGTACGTCGAAGAAAAGCTATTTATCAACATGTTCCCTATTTCAAATAAATGAATTATTTATTTACCACAGTTGAATTCCTTGCATTCACTTACGCGCAAATACCCTTGGGAAAGATGTTAATCTCTCTTTTCTCTCTAGTTATGGGTTAAATAACAGGTCCGATTGGGTTCTATATCCTTGTCTGGCAACCAGTCTACCGCAGAAAGCAATGGCAACTTACTGCGGGATAATCTTCTGCCCAGTCAGTCATGTCTCTTTCGAGACATGATCGTCTAAAGCGTGTATCACGTATGGCACTTAACTGACTGATGAGGACAACAGTCTAAATAATCTAAATAATGTTGAAGTCAAATTGCAAGCAAAAACTGCGGAAATTAAATATTTCAGACGACGTTTAAAATCAAAAACTCAAAATTTGTTTACAAGCTATTAATTTAATTACTAGCGTTTTTTTCTAACTGCACTGGACCACATTATTTACACCGAGTGCATTGTTGTTTATTTTATGTTGAAAATCTACCTACTTTTCGGACACGTGTCCGCCATACTATGGGTGTATGGCTTCAGGTCAACAATGAGAAACTAATGAACTTTGCAATTCCATGATAAAGAAGGTCCTTTCTGCTAAACCTGATTTTGTAACTATAAGGAGATGGTTACTTTTTATTAATTCGGCCTTGTGTCAAACATGACCAAACTCCCTACAGCTTACAAGTTTTATCCAGAATTATCAGAAGGTTTTCATCAGAAGTTTGGTTGGTTGGCAGCAAAAAGTTGGGATATGTGTAATTGTGCGGAATAATCAAAGAATAAAATATACATTTTTCTTGTGAAATTAATTAAAAAAAGAATAACAAGAATAGGTAGCAGTAGTAGTTCAATGAGAAAATCAAAGGTATTAAGAGTTCGTACAAATGTAGTAATTTTTTGAAAGAGTATATGCATATGTACGTATGCATGTATGAGCGTTTATTCGGAGGAATGTCTTTGGACAGATAAAAAGAAGTAAAAGAATTCAGCACACGAGAAAGAAGAAGGAGGACAAGTACAAAACGACCTATGACCAGATCGGAGTTGAAGTTTCTCCCGTTACATTTTAGTTGTTTCGTCTTGCTGCTCCCATCTGACTCCGACCGACTGGCGCTGATCAGATCCTTTTATTGTAATGTAGATTTCGCACTGGGTCACGAAATCTTCAATTTGCTCCCATTGTTTGGAAAATCAGTTTAACATCTTGCAAAATCCGGTTTCGACTTTTTCTTTAAGCACATGGTCAATCCTTTTTCTATTTGGGAAAAACCATGATTTCACACGTCATTGTGAATTTTTATAAAATTTAAGAAGAGAGTTCATCTGCTGTGTATAATCTCCGAATTCATCTCTGTCATTTGAGCGAGACACGGATGAAAAAAAAAATAACAGGAAAGGTTATATATTGTGGGGATTAAAAGAGGAGGTATTGTACTCACCGAGGGTAGGTCTGGGAGGAGAAGTAAGTGCTCGGGCGTCGTGGCCTAAAATAGTAATATTTCTTCCGACCGAACCAGGGCCATGGAATTGACGATTCTTATAGACGCTCTGGCATCCTCGAATCACGTTGAACGAGACCTAGAGAGATTAAAAGGTGCTACATTTTGTCGTACAATAGTTGTTTACAAATCTTTTGTAAAGCTCGCCAGTTACGCACAGGAGATCGTTGGGTGCTACCAGTCATTTTGACATTCGTTACCGTTACAAGGAAGACTTCACTTTTAAGCAACTTCAGTATTTTCGTTGCAAGCCTTGACATAATCTTTCCTTCCACCTCCTACTTGTCGGTGCGATAATCCAAACAACACTCTTCTTCTTCTTCTTCTATGTGCCCTGTTCCTTCAGGATGTAGGCGATCATGGCTCTCCACGTCTCCCTATCCCTTGTGGCTCTTAGTATGTTTGCTCCTATTGCTCCTGGCAACCCCCGTTCCGTCATCCACCTGATCAGGCCCTGCAAATATGTTATCCGCTGCCTTCCTCTGTCTCTCCTTCCTTCTATCTGTCCAGTCACTATCAGGTTCTCCAGGCTCTCTTTCCTCACTGCATGTCCCAGGAACTTCAGTTGTCTCTTCCTGATGCTCAGCATCAATTTCCTTTTTGTTGCCATTCTTTCTAACACCTCGTCGTTGCTTGTATGCTCAGTCCACGATATCCGTAGCATCCTTCTGTAGAACCACATTTCGGCCGCTTCCAGTTTTGTCCTCATTTTCGATGATATTGTCCAGCATTCACAGCCGTATTGAAGAACTGACATCACGTAGCAGTCTAGCACTCTTTTCTTCGTTTCTATTGAGATTTACACCATACAAAAAGCTGTGAATACTTCATTGACAAGAATATGTGTGGATACCATGATTAAAGTTTATAATCAAATAGTTTTTTGCTTATCGTCTTATTGAAAAGTGGGGAAAAACAAATCTTGACTCGGCAAACTTTTGACTCGAGCAAACAATAACTGTTTACCTAATTTCACCCCATTTAACTGCCTCTGATCAATCCTTACGCAGTCAATAATGAGCAAATATTGCTCAAACCTTTAAGCACAATTTATGGGAAAGATTTGTTTATAAACTTTTGACATGAATAAATATCGTGTATTTGCTTTGTGGCTTTCATCTGAAAACCGAAGCGTCGATATTTACCGATAGAGGCAGAATCGATAAAATTTGATTCAGTTTTTAAATCAGTTATTCTTTCCTCGCAGATTACAGAGACAATCTTCTCTACAGCTTCCTGTTCAGAATTAAATGTTTAACTTATATTTAGTTATTTATTCGCTCTGTCCCTCATCCTTCTCTCCCTCTATATATATATATATATATATATATATGTATATATATTCGGTCTTTTCAGACATGTTCATATCGATCTATCAATTTATCCAGATCTTATTTTATACTGCTTTATTCTTTCTTTCTTTCTTTCTTTTTTGTTTTTTCATGTTTATCTATTTTTTAATGATCTATCTATCTATGAATCTATCTATCAAATTGTTCTAATCTATCTATCTATCTATCTATCTATCTATCTATCTATCTATCTATCAAAATGTCCTAATGTATCTATCAGTCTTTGTATATAATTCTTTCTTTCTTTCCAGCTTTCTCTCTTTCTTTTTCATCTGTCCCATTCTGTACTTAACTACCAGTCTAATGTTGTACATATCTTTCTGTCTATTCTTTCAAATCTTTCTCTTTTTCTTTTTGCTTTCTTTCTTTCTCCTATTTGGTGTAATTATCGATCAATCTCAGGTTGTACATTATCTAACTATCTATCTATCTATCTAATTTTGTTCATTATCGATCCAAATATATATATATATATATATATATATATATATAATCGTTTCACCACGAGCAAGGCATTCCACTGCCACTATTGCGCAGGGGTTACATAGGAGGGAAAGTGGTGAGAAAGGATGGTTAGATATAGGAAGTGTCAGAAGGAAGTTGATAGACAGGTAAGGATACCGAGAATGAGGGTTGGGTAGATGGTGACAGTGTTGAGAGAATAGATGCAAGTTAGTGTGATAGGAGGTATCTATTGACCTTACATTTAAATTCCTGGAGATTGTAGCTGTAGGGAAAGCAAACATGTGGAAGGGAATTCCACATGTGGGAAGAGCGAGAAAAGCAGCTGTTGGAGTAGAAATTACGGTTACATCTTATCTGTTTCACTGTAAAAGGGTAGGACCTAGTTGCTAATCTAGTATCTCGTGTAAATTCGTACCCAATGATCTAAGTTCATCGAAGCAGAAGCCGTGAAAGTATTTATAGAAGAGGCACAAGGAAGCCACGTCACGCCGGTGAGAGAGTGGTTGCAGCCGGTCTACATAGTCAGTATCGATCACGTTACAGATTCTCCATTGTATTTTGTCAAGAAGCCCTAGGAGAGTAGCAGGGACACCCGACCAGATGTGGCAGCAGTATTCAGTACACGGTCGGATGGTAGATTTATATATATGCTGGATAGATTCGGGTGGGAAAAACATCCGGGTCCTGCACAGAGAACCGACTTTCATAGCGGCGGATTTAGCAATGGATTCGATATAGTCATTCCATTTGAGGTGCGCCGAGAGTGTAAGGCCAAGGAGGCGTAGTGTTTTACTCTCTGGGAGGCAAGCCTGTTCCATGCTAATGGGAGGTAGATGCGATTGTCTATGGTGGTTGATTGATAGCAGCTTCGTTTTGAAAGCATTGAAATTAACGAGCCATTTCCTACCCCAGTCCACTACGGATTGAAGGTCCTTTTCAACCTCGGCAGCGAGGTTCGCTTTGTCGCCCACACTGGGTTTATTCTTTCTTAGCAGCACTTTCATTCTTAGGAAGATACCAAAAAATAGATCGACTATTGGTTAGTTTCAAATAAGGTGTCGTTTTTTCCGACGTGGAATTCAAATGGGGTCAGAAAGATGAAAAAAAGTAATGGGCAATACAGTCAGTGAGATATTTCTTACTAATTTTTGTAAATATAACATTACTTTTCATAATAATGATGTTAAATTTTACTTTGGAAGTACTTCTATCAGGTCGAAGATAAATGTAACAACCACATGTTGTCTTTAAATAACAGTAAATACACCAAAAGTACTGTTTTATTAATAAATTATTGGAAACTGAAACACAACGGTAAGAAATTAATGATTACCTGGAATATCGAAGCTAAGTCCAAACATTGAAGTGGAAAAAGCGATAAATGCAATATATACCTAAAAAAAAAAAAATTGTTATCTTAAAACATATCAGTAAGCTAGTTAAGTGCCATACGTGATACACGCTTTGGATGATCCTGTCTCAAAAGAGACATGACTGACTGGGAAGAAGATTATCCACAGTAGGTTGCCATTGCTTTCTGTGGTAGACTAATTGCCAGCCAAGGCTAAAGAACTTCATTTGTTCTATTTTTTTAACCCATAACTGGAGGGAAGAGACGGATTATTAACTTTCCCAAGGGTATTTGTGCATAAGTGAATGTCATGAATTCAACTGAAATTCGAACGCGGCTCCCGGATTTGTCGTTCCGAGTTGATAACCACTGTACCACAAAGCACATATTAAGAATCCAAATTTACTAAATAAAAGAAGTGAATTTATGACCACAAGAAAATATACTTCCTTAAAGTCTTAGATCCAGATTTCTTTCATTCATATTATTATTTATTTATTTATTTATTTATTTATCTATCTATCTATCTATCTATCTATCACAGTCCTTTAACTTCTTTCTTTCTTTCTTTCTTTCTTTCTGTCTTTCTTTCTTTCTTTCCCCGCAGTATTATTTTTAACAATTATGAATTAATCCCCTGGTATTTTTGCTTCTTTCATTTTAAATTCTTAATTTTAAATTTTACCTCTTAATTATTCTTTTTCTTTATTTTTTTTTATCTTATTTTTATTTAAAATTTTAACTTTCTCGGCATTTATATGTACATGTAATATTTGCATATTTAAATTTTGTGGGGGACATGATTTACACTTTTTTGATTTAATCTCCATGCATTTTATTATTTTTATTTTTATTTTAATTTTAATCTTATTTTAATTTCAAATTTTAAATTTAAATTATCCACATGTAACCGTAGAATATTTAAATTCTTAATCTTGTTTTTAAAAAAGCAGTAACATAAATTCATAAGATTTAATTCCCATGAACATTGAGTGAACTTAAATTGAAATCTATTAAACCGTCAGTTTGAAATATGCTATGTTCTTTGGTTACCGTGTAGAACGCCTGTTCGAAGCGGTTATCGGATAGAACTCTCTCACTGTTGGCGTTGTTTACATATCGTAAAATAGATTACACGCTCTGAAATCGCCCTTTCTCTGGCGTTGCGCCTATGACCTGGTGGGTGAATATCCGATTGTTGTCAGATCAGTCGGATTTCAGCCCCGTCCTGCGCCGAAACGGTTAATCTAGCCGCACAGAAGAGCTGTGATACAAGGAAACAGTCTTGTCTGCAGATGGTTTATATATATATATATATATATATATATATATATATATATATTAATTCAGATACTTTAATCCAAGCGGAAAAAGCAGGAAGGTAAATTCCAAAAACCCGATCCTAATTAATATTAAAAAAATTATTTTAATTTTAAAAAATGACACAGGAAGAGAGCTCCATGTAATAAAATATTACAGAGCAAATATAAATTAAAAAAGGATTAATTCAATGATGTTGGATGATCATTTCGATATGAAAATCCCAACGGGGGATAACATCACCTTAGCAACAGAAAAAAAAAGTTTCTGAAAGGATTTTTCTGTTGCTGAGGTGATGTGTTATCCCCTGTGGGAATTTTCATATCGAAATGATCATCCAACATCACTGAATTAATCCTTTTTTAATTTAATATATATATATATATATATATATATATATATATATATATATATATATATATTTATATTATTTAATTACTTAGTTTTTGGTCATAATAAAATTAAACCTGAGCACATTTGTATTAAAAAGTGTTCAATACAGTTATATTGTAGAACTTTTGAATATTTTCCATTTGTAAACAAGTAACGCGACCTAGGTTTCTATTATGATTGATATCTTCCGGCGATTTGCAATAACTGATTTACATTTTTTTTTTAAGAACGATCACAGAACGTTGCAGGAAATTTTTGAACACGCAAATTTTAAAATTAGAAAAAATTATAACGTTTTTATCAATGGTTGTATGAACGTAATAGGTATTTTTTGGTATGGTTACACTTAGTCATAATTTCTGTTCTTTCATTCAATAGTTCATTTTTGTTTGGGAATAGCATAATCTCTTAATTTTCTTCCTGGCACAGTCTACATATTTTGCCACCGTTCCAAGGCTTGGCTGTTGTCGCTATACTTCACGTTATGTCTGGGTCTTTTCCATATTTTGATTTCAATTTTCACGCGTGGTTAGCTAATTTTGTACAGTTTTTTAAGTTTTCCACGTTGAATGTAGACTTGTGATTGAACCACCTGGACTTAAACGTGTCTTTGATTGATCTCAAATATATTTCGTTTTGGCCATTTAAGACATGCACTTTTGCCAATTAATTTGATTAGGACTTTGACCCATATGTGTGAATGATTTGTTCGGATATCACCTTGAAAGGGGAAATTAGTTGATTAACTAATATCCTTGTCAATAATGGTTATCCGTTGTACATTGTTCAATCGGTTATACGGGATTAGACTGTTAGGTTTAATAAAATTAAACCTGAAATGGTGAGTAAATGTCCGGTCTATCTTTGTTTACCGTGGTTAGGTAGGATAAGTGAGTCCTTCGCCAAACGCATTTCATCTAGTTCACGCGAGAAGCTAACGTGCATGTTTTTTAGACCAAGTCTATCCTTTCATCTGTACGTAAAGACGTTTTACCCCCACCCACCACCAACATGTTAATTTTGTTATTTATTATTTTAAATGTAGTTGTGGACTCGACTACATAGGTAGAACGACGCAGCGTTTAGATATCAGATTAAACAGGGCGCAGTGGATATCGGCTCGGAACGAGAAATCGGGAAACCGAGTTCGAATTCCAGTTGAATTCCTTGCATTCACTTACGCGCAAATACCCTTGGGAAAGGTATTAATCCGTCTCTTCCCTCCAGTTATGGGTTAAATAATAGGACAGATTGGGTTCTATAGCCTTGGTCGGCAACCAGTCTACCGCAGAAAGCAATGGCAACCTACTGCGGGATAATCTTCTGCCCAGTCAGTCATGTCTCTTTCGAGACATGATCGCCCAAGCGTGTTTCACGTATGGCACTTAACTGACCGACTGAATATAATAGTTGGAATAATGATTAAGGCTTCTACTGGGCATAAAGTGGGGGATCAGTTTTATATTGTTATAAAGTAATAAACTGATCCCCCATAATTACTACTTAATAATATAATACATCTATTTCCCTTCTAGCTATGAGTTACTTAACAGGACAGATTGGCTTCTATAGCCTTGGTCGGCAACCAGTCTACCGCAGAAAGCAATGGCAACCTACTGCGGGATAATCTTCTGCCCAGTCAGTCATGTCTCTTTCGAGACATGATCGCCCAAGCGTGTATCGCGCATGGCACTTAACTGACTGACCTGCTTTCGTCTGGTGATACATTCGAAATAAACACGGTTCTCCTATAGCGGATCACATGACAAATAGTCCGACCTGTGCTATGGATTTCAGTGTGAACTGGTTCTCTGTTTTGGTCAGAGAACACTCGTTATTCCATCTGAAGGTGTTTCAGATGCTGTTCATCATGTTCATCAACTCCAGGAGACCCTCATTTTGTAAACAAAGAGACTGCTTGCTTGGGCTTGCTTTGCTGTGTCTCTAGCATCTTTGGATGTTATAACTTTTATTATTTTTCCGCTGTTCATTCATTCACGCCATATGCGACAGGCATTCTTCTCATCATTTGTTTCCCCGTTTACAGTTCTGACGATAGGGGACGAAACCGGTCGACTGGTGCTTTTTGTTTTAAAATTGATCATGGCCTATAGCAAAAAAGATTCTTGCCTTTAACGCCATAATACATTTTTGTACCGTCAAAACACACACACACACACACACACACACACACACACACACACATATATATATATATATGAAATGATTTGTTTAAACATTATTTTTGATCGATACTCGTATCTAAGGTCATGTTCTGTTTATAATCAAACAGTATTATATATATATTTCCAAGGGCTTATTATTTACGATAAATCTTTGTTACAAAAATTTGTGTCATTCGGCAGGATTCGAATCTGCGAACCCTATCCACATAGGAGAAGCCAAAATAATCAGTAATTATAAAATCAAAAATAATATTTAAACAAATCATTTTAAACTGTCGGTTGTTTATAACCAGTTTCGTTAATCTTCGTTATTTCCGTAATATATATATATATATATATATATATATATATATATATATATATATAATAAAGATCAATTGCAGATTAAATATGAAACGGAATCCAACACTATGATAAAATCAAATAAGAAACGTCTGACATCTATCACGTTCACTAAAACTTTGCCAGAGAGCCAGAGAAGCAGTGTAAGAGACAGGATCTCTGGTATTTTTAATTTTTGTTGGTAAATTCTCATTTGTCAGGCAGGAGTAACTTGAAGTAAAACCTAATATAATTCGGCATGTATGTCAGTTTGTGAGGATTCTTGTATGCCTAAGGGGGCACTGGATAGTAATGTGTCTTCGTAAATGTGTATATGTGCCTGTCTTGTATTACTTTAAATAGCCATATTTTGAATCTACATTCTCTTTTCTTGTCTAGATTTCCTCCATTTATGTCTTTTATCAATCTATACACACACACGCACACACACGCACACACACACGCACACACTCACACACACATACACACACACGCACGCACACAAACGCACACACACATACACACACATACACACACGCACATACACATACACACACGCACACACATACACACACACGCACACACACACGCACACGCACACACACATACACCCACACACGCACACACATACACCCACACACGCACACGCACACACGCACACACACATACACCCACACACGCACGCACACACACACACACACACACACACACACACACACACACACACACACACACACACAATTCGTCCTTCCAGCGATATTTATAAGATATGTTTATAAACTTTTAACATAGATAAATATTACTTATTTCTCCGGCAATATCCATCTAAAACACATCGTGTCGATATTTACATGTCCACGGGTAGAAAACGCATCAATGGTTTTTGATTCAATTTTAAAATTGAAGTGTCTTTTTACTTTCCTTTTTTTTAAAAAAGAAAAAAAAATGCGGGAAATATTTTAATCAATTTCCAACAAAAGTAAACATTAATATTTAAGCAATAGGTTATCATGAAAATGTGTTGCTTTTTGCATTGATCCACAATGGAATTAATATATCTAAATCCGATAGATGAGTGATTCCATCGTTTGTGCCGGAAGGATGTGAATTCTTGAAAAGTTTTAAATTGGATATGAACCAGTTTCTTTTCGAAACTGACGTTACAGTTTCGAATGTTATGAATTTTGTATAGATAGATAGATAGATAGATAGATAGATAGATAGATAGATAGATATAAGAATACAGTGAGACAAAAACAAGGTTAGATGAATAGTTATAGTGATAAAAATGACACTCAGACAAACAAAATCAGATTCATAGATATGAACAGACTAAGATAAATAAATAACGAATAATTTGTGATAGATAGATAGATAGATAGATAGATAGATAGACAATGAACAGTCTGTAACAGATAGATAATCTATAACTAATGAGATAGATAGATAGATAGATAGATAGATAGATAGATAATGCACAATTTGTAATAGATAGATAGATAGATAGATAGATAGATAGATAGATAGATAGATAGATATGTATGAAAAGACTGGCATAGATAGATAGATAGATAGATAGATAGATAGATAGATAGATAGATACCATCTCTTTCATGCTCCTTTCTCCGTCCACTTTACTCTCATCAGTATTTTCATTCTTCTCTTACCAACATCTGACACTCCATATAACCTGTCACTCTTTCTCATAACTTTTCTTCTATGTAACCCCCTGCAAAACAGTAGCAGCAAAATGCCTTGCTTCGGGCGATATTATTATATATATAGATATAAAAAAAAAACCCTGCGAGGTAAACTGCTAGGTAAGTAGGTTCCCTATGTCGTCCTAGTTATTTCTTACCTCCAGAATCTATCTTACATGTTTATAAGTTAACCATTCGTCTATAAATTGAATATTGTTGCCACATATGGGCTGGGGGTCCTGCGGTATATTTAGAGATTCTTGATAAAATACAAAGAAACCGCAGTATTGTTGGTCCTGATCTGACATCTCAGCTTCAGTGACTTTTCCACCGCCGTAATGTACCTTCCGAGAGCATTTTCTCTAAATATGGTTTATATCGTAATTGTTATTTCATGGTATTTATTTTAATGAAAGTTTTTCTACGAGGTTTCAATTTTTAAATAATAGTAGCAGTATAGCCCGGCGTTGCTCGGGTGTAATGAAAGCTTTAAAACTAATCCATGGTCCTGGAGCTCAGACTATTTGGACTTTGGCAGGAAAGACTAAAAAGCAATAGTTGTTTCCAGTTAAAGCGAAACCCTAGACTGAAAGAAAAATGAATGGATGTAAGTCAAATTTTGATTTCCTGGTATCGATATCACATAAGTTTTTACGTTGTAAACTGAATTTTGAAGGCTAAATAAGTCCTCTGAGTAAATGGGATTATGGCTGAGTCTAAGAACTACAATTATACCTACTTAGAGCTAAACCCGAAGCAAAAACAAAATAAAAGGGTTGAAAAAAATACAGACATACAGGCCGATAAACAGGCACACACACAAACATCGTGCCTTTTATATATATATATTATTGATTTTCTACACTCATAGACAAAGACATAAGAAAGGATATTCAGAAGTTTCAAGGTTGCAGTTCTTACAATAATGCAGAAAATATATTTATATAAGGCAATAATGCGTTAATATATATATATAAGGCAAGATGTTTGTGTGTGTGTCTGTTTATCTGTCTGTATATCCTTTATACAAATCCACAATTTTTATCTGATTCTCACCAAACTTCACACAAATATTCTTTAGGTTGAATCTGATCTCCAGGACCATGGACCATGGATTAGTTTTAAAGCTTTCATTACACCCAAGCAACGCCGGGCTATACTGCTAGCATAATACATATGATGATGATGACGATTGCTCCCCCAGGTGAGGGCCATCTCTTCATTCTCCTTCCTTCGTCTGCTCATCTTGATCATGCGAACACCAGGGCTTTTGAACAGAGGAGATTTGTAGAAATATCTGCACAATACTTTTTAAGGTGACAAAACTTTGCACAACAGCACAGCCACTCTCTCAGTATCAACTGTCGAGTTCCAGCAACAAGCAAGGATTGTGATATATCAACTGGAGGTTTACTTTCTCCTGGGTGAAATACCAAACAAGGCTAACGAGTTTCACCTACCCGGCGCAGACTGGTTTTGAGGCGTCTGTAACTCGCCTGTCTATCCTTCTCCTGGTAGTTTGAAATGTTTCCGCCACGAGAAGGCCAGGAGATGGGTTCTTCTTTGTTTCTAGCGAAATTTTCCTGTTTCTTAATACTTTACTCAACTTCTGGAACGCGTCCTTCGCCATGCCAATTCACCTTTGGATCTCTGTGTCGCACTTTCCGTCTTCTGTTAGAACACTTCCTAGGTATTTAAATTTTTGTACCTGCTTGATTCTAATATCCCCCACCTGTATTTGGCATTTTGGGCTGCCCTTTTTGCTGATGATCATGCATTCGGCTTTCTTGCAGTTGTCACTCTCTTCAGCTACATTCTGTAGGAGTTCTTGTAGTTTCCTTTCTGTGTTTGCTATCAGCACTGTATCATCTGCGTACCTTAGGTTGTTTAAATTGTGGCCTCCGATGACGAATCCAGGCATAACTTCTAGGGTCCTCAAAATATTATCGCTGTACAAGTTGAACAGATCCGGTGAAAAGACACAATCTTGTCTTATGCCCCTTTCTATCTTTGTATATCTACTGAATGTTATCCGTTGCTTTCCTTTGTCTCTTTTTCCTTTATCTGGCCTGTTAGTATCAGGTTCTCCAAGCCCTCTTTCCTCATTGCATGTCCCAGAAATTTCAGCTGTCTATCCCTGATGCCGAGTATAAATTTCCTTTTCGTTTCCACCATTTCCAAAACCTCATTATTGCCCACATGCTCGATCCATGATATTCGTAGCATCCTTCTGTAGAACCATATTTCAGTTGCCTCAAGTTTTTCCTTCATTTTCGATGATATTGTCCAGCATTCACTGCCATATTGAAGAACTGACATCACCTAGCAATCCAGTACTCTCTTCTTTGTTTCTAGTGAAATTGTCCTGTTTCTTAATACGATATTCAATTTCTGGAATACTTCCTTTGTCATGCCAATTCGCCTTCGGATCTCTGTGTCGCATTTTCTGTCTTCTGTTATAACACTTCACAGGTATTTAAATTTTTGTACCTGCTTGATTTTCTTGATTTGACATATTGGGATGCCCTTTTTACTGATGACCATACATTAGGTTTTCTTATAGTTTATTTGTAGTCTTTTCTTGTCATTCTCTTCAGCTACCTTCTGTAGGAGGTCTTGTAGTTTCCTTTCTGTGTCTGCTATCAGCACTGTATCATCTGCGTACCTTAGGTTGTTTAAATTGTGGCCTCCGATGATGAAACCCTGGCATAACTTCTAGGGTCTTCAGAATAGTTGGAGAATATACTTGTCAGTCAGTTAAGTGCCATACGTGATACACGCTTGGGCAATCATGTCTCGAAAGAGACATGACTGACTGGGCAGAAGATTATCCCGCAGTAGGTTGCCATTGCTTTCTGCGGTAGACTGGTTGCCAGCCAAGCCTATAGAACTCAATCTCTATTATTTGACTCATAGGTAGAGACGGAAGAGATGTATTATATTATTAAGTAGTAATTAGTGGGGGATCAGTTTATTACTTTATAACAATATAGAACTGATCCCCCACTTTCTGTCCAGTAGAAACCTTAATCATTATTCCAACTATTATATTCAGTCAGTCAGTTAAGTGGGATACGTGATATCTCGAAAGAGACATGACTGACTGGGCAGAAGATTATCCCGCAGTAGGTTGCCATTGCTTTCTGCGGTAGACTGGTTGCCAGCCAAGGTTATAGAACCCAATCTGTCCTATTATTTAACCCATAACTGGAGGGAAGAGACGGATTAATACCTTTCCCAAGGGCATTTGCGCGTAAGTGAATACAATGGATTCAACTGGAATTCGAACTCGGCTCCCCGGTTTCTCGTTCCGAGCCGATATCCACTGTACCACAACGCACATCCTGAATATACTTGTAGGTGTGTCAATATTGTTCAATAAAAAAAATGATAATTCGGTTGAACAATGAAGTTCAATTTGGGTCGCGAAAGGAAACAGAAACCGGATGTCATGTCATGACACATTTTAATTGGGCGTTTTTATTTTTATTTTTATTAATAAGCACGAATGCGATCTGTGACCATGTTCAATTTACCTGTTGTAGTTAGGTAATTCTTTGCAAAACAGCGTTTCAATATTTTATATTATAGTATAGTATTATAGTATAGTATTATATTATAGTATAGTATTATAGTATAGTATTATATTATAGTATAGTATTATAGTATAGTATTATATTATAGTATAGTATTATAGTATAGTATTATATTATAGTATAGTATTATAGTATAGTATTATATTATAGTATAGTATTATAGTATAGTATTATATTATAGTATAGTATTATAGTATTGCAGTTAGTATTCGTTTTTATTTGTTATTTTCCCCTAGAGATGAACTTGGAAATAATCGAAAGGGCTTTGGCTGGAAAAAGCTACGGCGACTTGCTTGATAAATTTGCTGATCAGAGAGCCGGAAAGAATTTAGGAAAATAAATATACAAAATAATTCAATAATATTCTATAAAACATGTTTATATAAAGAGATATAACGCGTATATATATATATATATATATATAGTCCTTAAGAGGTGTGTCCCTGAACTTTCCCCTGTCCTCTCTAAACTGTTTAACTACTGCCTTTCTGCTTCCTGCTTTCCTGCATGCTGGAAATTCTCCTCAGTCGTTCCTGTCTTTAAGAACTGTGGTGAACCCTCGGACCCATCCAACTATCGCCCGATCAGTCTTCTACCAATATTCGGGAAAGTGTTCGAGGCTATAATAAATGCTGAAATAGTTCATCATCTCACCGCCCACAAACTGTTCTCCGACAGGCAATATGGATTCCGATTTGACAGGTCCACAGCCGACCTGCTAACTACTGTAACGGAGTACATGCTACAGGCCCTTGATGAGTCTGACGAGGCTCGCGCGGTTGCTCTGGATATCTCCAAGGCTTTCGACAGGGTTTGGCACCCTGGCCTCCTATGCAAACTACGCGGTTATGGTATTACCGGTCGCCTGCTTGACCTAATCCAATCTTTCTTAAATAACCGCAAAATGAAGGTCGTTCTGAATGGGCGTGCCTCTTCGTCCTACAGCACGAATGCTGGTGTCCCACAAGGCTCTATCCTGGGCCCAACGCTCTTCCTTATTTTCATCAACGACCTCCCAGATGAGATCAGGTCCCAAGTAGGCATCTACGCAGATGACACTACAATATACTCCCGCTCCAGTAAGAAACCTGTCGTGGCGGACAGACAAAATCTCGCTGCTGACCTTGAGCGGGATCTACACTCTGTGGTGAACTGGGGCAAGAAGTGGCTTGTCAACTTCAATTCCTCGAAGACCAAGCTGTTGTCTGTCAACCATTACAGGCAACCTCTTCTGCCTCCCATAAGCATGGACCAGATGATTCTCCCGGAGAGTAATACACTACGCCTCCTCGGACTTACCCTGTCCTCAGACCTCAAATGGAAGCACTATATTGAATCCATAGCAAAATCTACTGCTAAGAAGATTGGGTCACTATGTCGATCCAGGATGTTTTTTCCACCTGAATCCATCCTGCATATATACAAGTCAACCATCCGTCCGTGCATGGAGTACTGCTGCCATTTATGGTCAGGTGCCCCTGCCGTTCTCCTCAGTGTTCTCGACAAGCTCCAAAGGAGAGTCTGTAATGTGATAGGTTCTGATCTGGCGACTCGTCTGCAGCCACTTTCCCATCGTCGAAATGTGGCCTCCCTCTGTCTCTTCTATAAATACCTTCATGGCTTCTGCTCGGATGAGCTTAAGTCACTGATGCCTCCTCAACAGGTGTTTACCCGTTCAACCAGACTGGCAACTGGGTCCCACCCATTCACAGTCAGGTTAGCCAAACGCAGACGACAATTCTACTCCAGCAGCTTCCTCTCTCGCACTTCCCGCCTGTGGAACTCACTCCCGTATTCTTGCTTTCCTGACGGCTACGACCTCCAGAAATTTAAAAGCAAAGTTAATACTCACCTACTAACCACTGGCCTCTAGCTCTCTCCCCTCCCCTGTATAACCTTCCCTTTCTCTCCGCCCATGTACCTGTCATTGCACCTGCTTTCTCAGTTTTCTATTGTTCCTTTCTAACTAGCTTGTACTCCTCACTCTTTTCTAATTAATCTTTCTACATTTATGTAACCCCCTGCACATCAGTGGCGTTTCTGCCTTGCTCGGGGTGAAATGATTAAAAAAAAAAAAAAAAAAAAAAAAAAAAATATATATATATATATACCAGTCAGTTAAGTGGCATACGTCAAACACGCTTGGGCGATCATGTCTCGAAAGAGACATGACTGTTCAGAAGATTATCCCGCAGTAGGTTGCCATTGCTTTCTGCGGTAGACTGGTTGCCGGCCAAGGTTATAGAACCCAAACTGTCCTGTTATTTAACCCATAACTGGAGGGAAGAGACGAATTAATACCTTTCCCAAGGGTATTTGCGCGTAAGTGAATGCAATGAATTCAACTGGAATTCGAACTCGGCTTCCCGATTTCTCGTTCCGATCCCATATCCACTGCACCACAACGCACATCCAGTAATAGGATTACTCAAGTCAATAGCTATCAAGTTTCAGTGTTCAATGCACAATCATCAGGCAGTGAAAAAAAATTATATATTTATGTTTTAATGTAACCTCTATTTATACGTTAAAGTGCTAAATACCAGAGGGGACAGACTGTTTCATGCCATTCATTTTATACGTAGGCCATATGCGCTGTCTTTTTTTCCTCGATTTCTCGTATATATATATATATATTCTAAACATATACTGTTAAATATAAGAGACAAGGAATCATGAACTGTGTTTAATCATGAGCCGTTCTAAACATCGTATTTTGGTTTTAATTTCAGGTGAAAATAAAGACAAAAATTCTCCAACCTTGGGATAATTTTTTATTAAGTTGGTTCTAAGCTTTCAAGGGCCATCTTCTGAGAGGTTACAAGGACGTTAACATAAAAAAATCAACCATCAGTGACGATTTTATCTTGTGCTGACAGAAAACTTTGCTAAGCAACAATAACAGTTACAAAAAATAGCAAACGCAGTTCGTTAATTTGTAATACGGTGCTATGACGTCACACCGCGTGAGAGCTCGAAATGTTAGCAGAACCATATATTTAAATGCAATGTAATGTGTTATGACCAGATTTAAACGTGATTGTATTAAGTGTGGGTTGTTTCGATTTAATGTAGATGGCCTCCAATATCTGAAGGTTCTTTTTACTGTGTGTATGAGTGAGGATTATTGTATTGTTGACTAAAGTCTTTTTGATATTACTTATATGACTAAGTTTTTCTGAGAAATGTTGTTTAATGGTACTCTGATCAAAAAGGTGACAGGTAAGTCTTAGAAAGCTTAGAACCAACTTAATAAAAAATTATCCAAATGTTGGAGAATTTTTTCTTCATTTTCACATGAAATTAAAGCCAAAATACGACGTTTAGAACGGCTCATGATTAAACTTAAGAGACATTGTCTCTTATATTTAACAGCATACGTCTAGAAAATTATCTGCTGCTGCGATACACTATATATATATATATATATATATATATATATATACACTATTTACATTATACATAACTGACTAGCTACTGAATTCCCAATTTTTTTGTCAAGTCACCGGATTCAACCAGCGCTTTTATGCCCTTGGCCTTGTGTCATCAGCGTTGATTGAATCCAGTGAATTGATCCAGAGTGTTTTCAGTTAAATACTGGCCCACATTAAAAGTAAACGAAAACTTAAACGGGGATAACTGATTCTGAGACAGCTGTAAGAGGCATGACATGTGGAACGAGAACAATCTACGCTGGCCGTGGAAATAAAGGATTCATTTCGAAATTCTAATCAACTGAAGAAGGCCGTAGCTTACAACGGTCGAAACATCGTGAATATCGCAACGAAGATGAGGACAACGTTCCGAAATATGTAAATAGTTTAAATAATTGCAATAACTCATTTCTCTCTCTCTCTCTCTCTCTCTCTCTCTCTCTCTCTCTCTCTCTCTAGGCCAAAATATTTTCCTTAACAAACGAACGGAGATCATAAGTTTGTGTCGCCATAGAAATAAATATAATTTACAATAATTAGAAATATAAATTACAATAATTATCCTATTCCCCCAGTTAGTCCCGATAAAAAAATTGCCAAAATCTTTTAAAAGTTGACCTAGCAGTTACCTCTACACCACTTACCCTGCTAACCCTAGGGTCAGGGCACATACCTCTTACTACTAGAAAGAATTACTGCTGGCTCCGTTCCCCTGCCCAACCCAAAGAAAAACCAATACATCCCAACCCCTTCCTTTACCTAAACTAACCTCTGGGCTTAGAATATTTTTCATTCGTCTCAGGATACTGCATACAACGAGTACCGTACATTATGTCTACGTACTAGATTGTTCTACCCGATTACATTTGCCTAAACCGCTTAGCAACCTCGAATGAGATATATATATATATATATGCCTTTCCGGGACATATCAGATTTATTCAATTCAAAAGTTTTCTTGGTTAATAAATATATTTTCTCAATATTGAATATCGATTTATAAGCGGGAAAAGAATGTTAATCATTTTCTGGCTGTGTGTCTTTATTTTTTAGCATACGACAAGAAAATGGTTATCTGCTTTCATTGCACTTGAGACATACCGCTGATTGGTTAATAAATGGTACAGTAGGAATATGAATTTGACGTACGTGTCAGCCTATCTTTGGGTAGAAATGAGGTGATGTCTGTGTCCTACTTTTGCTCAGAATTGAAACGAACCCCTTTCTTTATTTAAACTAACTTTAGAATTTTCTTCATTCTCTGTTTAGAAGGGGTCGAAGAATGCTTGCCTTACAGTGACATGTTGAAAATGGCTATTTCTCTACTAAGTTTTATCTGAATTTATATATATATATATATATATATATATATATATATATATATATATATATATAGCCAAATGAATAAGTGGCGAAGAAGATATTTGCAACGTTCAAAACATTAATTTAAAACAGAGCAAATATGAAAATAGAGCAATGAACATTTATGATAAATTAAACTTTAGAACATATACAGACTACAAGCTACTACAGAAGTGTATATTTTGTTTCGACATTGAAAAGGAACAATGTCTCATCAGGTATTTAATGATGGTATTAACTATCTGATGAGACATTGTTCTTTCAATGTCAAAACAAAATGTGCAAATTTTGTAGTAGATTTAAGTTTTTACATCTTCTGAAGTATAATATATATATATATATATATATATATATATATATATTATATATTTTTTGGAATATCTTCTACGTATTTGAATATTTGTCATTATTTCTCATATATATATATATGAGAAATAATGACAAATATTCAAATACGTAGAAGATATTCCCAAAAATTATCAAATAAATATAACATATTATATATAGAAAAATGGAGAACTCAGCTTAACTGTGTTTGTGTACGTTTGTTTTGTATGTAATTATATCTGTTCACTTGTGCTATTTTGTATATGTATGGGTTAGTGTATGTGTTTTTAAAATTTTTCTGACATTCCAGTACAATCGCTACATAAATGCTAAGCTGCATACTTCTCTACCCTTCACCTAACCCCCATATTTCTTCACTGAGCTAACCTACATACTTTTTTTAATATTCTGAATTAAATTAAACAATTTGGTTTTTCGAATCTGGCGCGACAGTCGTATTTTACTTGAACGCACAAATAACTTCCGATTTATAACCTTTTAATAATGTGTTGAGATTTATTTTGTGCATGCATATATATATATATATATATATATATATATATATAGCCTTTGAGATTTCATTCGCCCGATCGGGTCAGACGATTAAAAACTTAATTAGGCGAATAAAGTTTATTGTTTACCCGCCCGCGATTGATTAAAAATCTAGCAATGAAATGTATCAGTTCAAATATAGAAAAACCCAACCCAAATTTTACAACCCGAAAGTAGGTCATTGAACATGTTACTTAGAATGACCTACAATGACATTATTGAACTCTTTGATCTCGCTTTTATCATCCCGATCAGTGTAAACATGTTTTAATTAACGCTTACAGAGTGGAGCCAAAATGTCTCGGTCACCCAGGTTACTTACGAAAAGTAAAAACGAATATTTGAAAGAAAGACAAAAAAAAAAAACAGCATATCATGATATTAAAAGAGCACAATATGATATGCTAATATCAAGAGGAAGATCAAGTTTTGTTGTTAGTATTTATTTAATTTTTTAAATCCTTTCTAATACGTTCGAAATTTTAATTAAAATTTCATTTTTTGTTATCCGTCAGCGATTCACACTATGTTTACGTAAGGCGACTATTAAGAATGTGGAGTCGGTCGAGTAAAATGATTTGGGGGCGAGTAAATTTTCACGGTCGAGTGATATCTTTTTCAAATCTCAAAGGCTGTATATATATATATATATATATATATATATATGTGTGTGTGTGTGTGTGTGTGTGTGTATGTGTGTGTGTGTGTGTGAATATTTTCTGTAATACATTATGATATTTACTTGTATTCCTGTAATCGTGAACAATTAGGAATTTTCAAATCTCATCTAATTTGTATTGAGGATAATATTTCAAAAATATTTGAGGCCTGTTATTCAGCCATTTTTAAACGTAATTCTCTTTTTTATCACCTGTTCTAAGGGAACGCATCACTTCTTTCATCCTCGTCTTAATCAAATGGCTACACGCACTGATGTTCAAGAAAAAAATTTCATTATTTTTCCCCTAGCTAACACACATCAATTATTGATACAGATCTAATTTTGAACGCACTTTCTCTCTCTCTCTCTCTGTCTCTGTCTCTGTCTCTCTCTCTCTGTCTCTTTCTCTCTCTCTCTCACACATACGCACTCATAGACAAACACATATATACATAACTTCCCTCATTCGCTGAGAGTGTGCCAATTTGTTTATAAATTTTTGACACGCGTAAAACGGAACCCGCTGTCAAAGCGCGGAGGATGCCATTTCACCCTATCTGTAGAAA